>CP126891.1:79165000-79192500 GCA_030440675.1 Furcifer pardalis
TGCCTGACCAATATGTTAACCATTTCATTTCTTGACACTGTCTACATTGGCTACCTACATGTTTCAAGCTTCATTTTAAGTAGTGGTGGCCATCTTTAAAACTGCAATGACCTCTTATTCATTTTATCTTATTCGATTGTACTTTAATCAGTTGATGTAAGCAGCTTTGATTGTATCACAAGCTCTTGAGAGTGCACAGATTAAAAGGGCTCTCCTCTTCTGACCATGTATGGAAGGCAATGAAAATGGCAATGGTAGGAAGAGCTTAACACATTCCATCTCTACATACATTTAGCTTATTCGGGAATCTGAAAGTATGAATAGGACATATCTATAATGGCTCCAGCCTACAGAATCCTGGGTTTTATCCTTCTTCTGTTGTGTCTCGATCAAACCCTGGACTGCAAAAACGAAGCCACTTTTTTTGCTTTGTTGTTGCCCAAACCCAAGTCCTCATTGGTGCATGCCTCTGGCAGAAATTGGCAGAAGAGTAAATAAATTCTGTATTTCTCCATGTGTTTCTGTCTGCCAGCAGCCCCCACTTGAACATGTTCATTTTGCATTTAGAGACTCCAACCCTCTGCCTATTCAGGGTTCTCCAAGTGACATAGGGGAGGCTGGGATCCTCCTTTTATGTTGTTCTTTGTCAAGTGAGCAACTTCTTCCATTTTCTAATTTGGTTTTACTCTTGCCTACCCTCAAGAATGTTTGTTCTTGCCATAAAGCTCTTCCCAGACCTGAACCAGTGGACTTGAGGCTCATATCCATTCAGAGGGTATCAAGGGTCATTCTCTTGCTTAATTCTCTCAGTGGCCACTGCTACTTCTCTCCTGATTTTAGGTGGAGCAATACCAACAAGAGGGTATATTTTCTCAGCTGGTGTAGGTTTGAGGCATCCTGTCATTATATTCATGGTTTCAATAGCAAACCAAAGGGCTTTATAGTTTGCCAGGATACTTAGTCATCTGCTAGAGAGGTCCAGTACTTTAGATCAGCAGAGTGTGCTAAGGCTCACTAGCAAAAACATTCCCAGGACCTCAGAAAACTACAAATCCCATGGCTTCCTAGCCTAATAGGGCCATGGTATAATAAGCAGTATCAAACTGATGGAACTGAACTGCAGATATGTTTACAAATATAGATCTATGGGGAGGATCTATGGGAGAATCACATTAAGACCGTAGGAATAAAAGACCAAAACAAGTTGAGTTCCATTTTTCTGATGATCACTCAACACCAATTACTGGACCGCCTCCGATAGTAATTGCAGCTAGGCATTGGAACATAAAGTACAAGATAAAATTTGTCGAGGCTTTCCACCAACAGGATCAAACTGCCATGAATGTGAAATGTATCCTGTAAAATGGTGCCCCCCAGTAGTTATTATTTTCAAATGTAAGATCTCAGCATCTATAGAGATGCTACTGGACTCCAACACCCATCATCATTTGCCAGAATAGTGAATGGTCATGACACATTGAATAATGAGATTTGTAATCCAAAGGTCCATGAGTTCTGCACCTCTGTTGCATGATCACATAAATCACTCCATTTATAGGCTTACTTTGTTAAGGGCAGAAAAGAAAATGGCCATAATAGGAGATCTTATGTTTGGAGTTCTTTCCAGTCAGACACATTGAACTCAACACAGTGATATATGTATGTGCATAGACATACAAAAAGCATGACTTTTCCAGGTTTGTTTAGGTGCATCCCAATCCATCTGCATTCAGAATCAGCTTGTAAAGTATGTGCATCAGACTTATATACTTGTAACTTATTCTGGCATCACATTTCCACTGTCATGGATTATTCATGTTTATAGTCAGGCTCAAAACTCTCTTCCACTTCCAGCATTAAACTCTAAGTAGCTGATGTCATTCAAATATTTCTTTTGCTTTTCCTTTCTTATTTAGGTATGAAGCATCAGTATTTTGGCACAAAACCTAGTCTGAATATAAAATGGCAGCTATAAAATGTTAATGTTTCCCATTCCACTCCACCTTTGAAGGTCTGGGCATCCCAAAGACAGTCTGGGTGCTATTCAATCCTAATCCTTTCTATTGAGGCATTTCCAGATGGGAACCAGAAAATTAGAACCCTTAATCATATAAAGGCTTCCTACAGCTTCCCACAAAGGGGAATCTTTGCTTAGGTACCAAGTTATTCAACATTGGGGAAAGGTCAAAGTAACTAGTGCTAAAATATTTGAAACTACTTATTTTCAAGTTCTTCTACTGCCATTTATCTTTCAACATTGTTGTTCCAATGGATGAATATAAAGTTAAATAATGATTTGCATAATACATACAAAATAGATCTTTGGATGATTTAGAGGAGTCCAGAATATGAGAAAACAACCTTGCAGTTTTGGGCACCCTCTCCCAATGATAGTAACTGCATTTGCCCCTGCCTTTCACATCTGAATTATTTTTAGGTAAAGGTAAAGGTCACCTTTGCTTGAAAGCCAGTTGTATCTGACTCTAGGGTTCAGTGTTCATCTCTGTCTATAGCCAAAGAGCCAGTGCTGTCTGTGTTTGTAGACGTTCCAGTGGATGCTTGGCAGCCATGCCTCAACACCGGAGTGCATGGAACACTGTTTGCTTTCCCACCCTGAAGTGGTACATATTTATCTATTTGCAATGTCTTGCTTTTGAACAGCTAGATTTGCAGGAGCTGGGACAGAGACAGGAGCTCACTCTGTCATGCAATACTCAGGAATCAAACTCCGACCTTCCAGTCATCAAGTTCTGCATCTTAACCACTTGAGCCACCGCAGTCTCTTATCATTCTTGGGAAGCTCTATATCCCTTTCTCTAGCCTTCTTTACTGCATTTTATGTCTTTCTGAAGTGAATACAAATTCTGAGTACAAATTCTATGCCCTCAGAGAGGGAAATATCCAAGATGGGTGGTATAAAAATGCAATAAATAAACATAAATAAATAAATCATCTACTCTGCATGTAGAAAGTCCCTTATTTCATCTTCAAGACCTTTGGGGAAGTTGAGGACAAAACTAGCTGGGAGAGACCAGTGTCAAGCTCAATATAAGGCAGTTGTGTAATGTTGTGTAAGGCAGTGGTGCAGCAGCTCCAGGGTTTCCTGGATGAAGCGGATAATCTGGATCCTTTTCAGTCAGGATTTAGGCCCGGATATGGATATTTATCGCCTGGGCGGCAATATAAGTCTAAATAAATAAATAAATAAAATAAGGTTCATAAGTGCTGGGCACAAAACTCTCCTCTAGCAGGAATTTCCAAGGAGACTTTAACCAAGCAGCTGTCTCTCAGCTTTTGCCCTCATATCTGTGATATGTGATTAAAATTATGGACTTATTTCATATAGTTGATGTAAGGCAATATTTCCTAACCTGGCATCGTCCAGATATTTTGAATTAAAATCCTAACCTTTCCCCCATCCAACATGGCCATGATTAAGGATGATGAGAGCAGCAATTCTGGAAATCATGAGGTTGTGAAAGGTAACTTGCGAAGAGGAGCCAGGGAAGCATTTTTAACAGTCTAGCACTTTTTTGTGAACTTGATGTATTCCTGCATATCAGAGAGTAAACAAAACAAAACAAGAAGACAAAAAATGTTGTGGCACTTTAAAAACTAGCTGCTGTATTTTAATGTTAGCTTTCATGGATCAAGTCCACTTCATCAGACATAAGAGTGAGACTTCATTGCATCAGTTTATACACGTCAAGTGCAGAGGTACAGAATGGTTAGTAAGTATACAAATCAATGTGTTTTTTTACAACTGATAATACCTGTTATTCAGATTAGTTGTGAAGTTTCATCCTGTTGAATTGCAAATGGTTAGTAGATGGATGTAAGACAAACATTTGTTGTTATTCAGTCGCACAGTCGATTCCGACCCTTTGTGAACCCATGGACCACTGTCCACCAGGCACTTCTGTCCTCCACCATCCTCGTTTACCCTTCAGGTCTAGCAACTGTTGTGTGAATAGCCCAGACTGAGCACCAAGCTCTTCCCTTGTTCTGAGAGGCAACCTGAGGCTGTTGACGAGAAATTGACTCAGTGGTGGGATTCAGTAGGTTCATCCTACTTCACCAGAAATGGTAGCAGAAATTCCGGCTGGCTCCACCCATACAAGTTTTGAAATAAAGCAGGCTTAATTTGGGTGCAATGCAGGGCTTTCCCCATGGCCATGCTCACCATACCACACCCACAGAGTAGGTAGTAAAAAAAGTTTGAATCCCACCACTGTCTCTACTGAATTATTCTGTAAAGGTGGTATAGTACAGTGATGGTGAACCTTGGCACTCCAGGTGTTCTTGAACTTCAATTACCAGGAGCCCAAGTCAGCACTCATGCTGATCAGGGCTTCTGGAAACTATATATATATATAGGCTGCATATAAGAACCTGTTATAGCTGCATATAAGAACCTGTTAGCGGTGGTGTATCAAATTTGAGAAAGTTCCATTTTATCTCTATAGCCACTCTCCAGAGGTTCACAAGTGACTCCACACTTACATATGTCAAAAATACATCAAGTAGTATAACAGCATCCAAAGCAATGAATTTGACCAACAGACCAGTCCCTCTACCAACCATCTATCTCACCAAAATGGAGGACTTAACGCCTTCTGAAAGGTAAAGACTAACACAGTGCACCTGCTTGCAGGAGATTGAAAAAATCATCTATTACTTGATTTATGAAATCATTTTAACTATTTGTGACACAAGTTTAAGATGCACATCTTGTTTTGCCAAACAGCTTGTTGTTGTTTTGTGGAATCTGAAGAAGGTAGGAATGTATTGTATATATTCATCAATCAACATCCCAACAATATCACTGTCAACTGACAAGCTTGTAGAGAATCAGAGTTTTTTCTAAATACAGCTTCCAGAATATATAAGCCACATGCAGCTTGACCATTTGATTTTAGCTGTATGGGACCTTCAGTCCTAAATATAATATTTTCAAAGTCAGCAGAACAGAGGTTCTCAATCTTTTGTGTTTTTCTTTGCTACTATTTTGGATCTCTAATAACAAAAGCCACAGCCTCACAGGGAACAATCAATGAATCTTAGATCTGAAGTCTCAAATAGCTGGAGGATAAGTGTTAAGAACCATTTGTTGTAGATGATATTGCAGAGAAGTCACTACCACTCTTAGGAGATACTTTAACATAATTCAGAAGCAAAGTCCTATTACTATCAGGGTCACAACTTCAAAGGAGGTTTAAGATGCTTGGGAAGTCCTTATAACCATTTTCTGACCTGAGGAAAAATTTTGTCCAGTAAACTCTTTTTCAAGCAAAGTACAAGATTTGCATGTAACCAAAAATGAAATATTCCAAATGAATGTCTACAAGAGCTACCATATAGGACATAGATTCTCAGCCTGTGGATGTGGACTGGGTGTGGCCCATGACACCATTTCATGTGGCCACCCACTGCCTCCACTACACCAGGAAGTGCCATGCAGTGGAAGATGGGCAAAATAGCTATCCAGCCCCTGAAGCTGTCTGAGCCTTAAAAGGTTGAGAAATCCTGATATAGGAGAATGCTTATTTATAAAATTTTAACTCAAAGTATAGTAATAGCAGACAATTTTCACAACTGATCTTGCATAATATTAACTGAAAATTACATCATTAACTGATGCAACAGTTTTCATTTTTGAAATAGTTGACTAACGCACCATATACTGTTATAAATCTGAGAGCTTAAAAAGAATGTAATAATTATGCACTCACACTTCTCCAACATACATAAATGCATTTCACTAATGCCAAGGATATATCTAATAAGATAGTTCTTCACTGCCCTAATTTTTTTTAATGTCACTTGACATCAAAGATGAGATATTATCAATGAACACTCACATACTTTTCTTTTGGGGTGTCCTGGGACTGTGTAGCTTCTTCACAGCCCCACAGGCTAGCTCTTCTCCATGGAGGAATTGGAACTCAATGCGATGAATTGAATTCTCAATTTCTGGCTCCATAATGAGATACTTAATTCATTGAGCTATCCAGCCAGAATATTCTTTGTACAGAATGGTAGTTTAACGTATCAAGACAACATAGTTCTGTGATCATTCTTTAGGACTGAAAACTGTTGTGTCACCTACTTATTGTACTCAGTGACAGTCTCATGGTGTTTGTCCTAACATACAGAGACATGTACGGTTTGGTGCCTTGTTACCTGATAGTTGTTTTCCCATACAAATACCTGCCACTCCTTTAAATCCTCTCAAACTATACAATAATACAGGATAGCTGAGGGTAGCCACTTCAAGAGAAGGCAGAAAGAGTGATACTCAAAGAAGAGCCTTCTTGGTGGTGGTCCCTTCCACCTAGAATGAACTCCTGAAGTGACCTCTCTTCAGGTATTTAAGACATTATTAAAGACCCATCTATTTAAAGAGATCTTTGTGGGGTTTCACTCCTAAGAAAAGGGGGAAGGAAGAAGTAAATGTAAGATGTAAGGTTCTTTGCTGAGCTTCCCCCTAACCTAACCTTAGGATTAGAAAACATTATTGCCTGCATAAGAGGTATCTGTCACTATTGAAGTTTGAATAGATGTATTTGTATTATTGTATTATCATGTGTATTACTTAATGTTTTGGGGGGAAATCTCTTCTGTTATAGAGCATCTGTTGTAAACTGCCATGAGCATTGCCAGGCACTATATCTATCCATCCATCCATACATCCATCCATCCATACATCCATCCATCCATACATACATACATACATACATACATACATACATACATACATACATACATACATACATTTGGGATTTTTGCTTCTGGACCTGAACTAATTTACTCAAGGAACTATCCCTCAAACTAATTTATATAAATATTACCTTTAATACTTTGCTAAAAATTCTAAAATTTATCTTAACTGTCTGTCAAAACTGTAATGTTTTGCATGTGGTTAATTCACACAGTCATCAACCTGATGGCATATAGGAGGGAAACAGCAGCAAAGAGAAACTGTCATAAAGAAACCAAGGAATCACCTGTGGTAGATAAATGGGTATCAGTGGCTTAATTTTTTAAAATAATTTTCATGGAGATAATCAGTCACTCAGAGTGAAGAATAAAAGCTAAGAGGGAAAATGGACAGACACCCAAACCCTTCCCTAATCTCATGCTCCTTTTGTCTGTATTAAGCAGAGAGGTTTTTTGAAGGGACTTTAGTAGACCAATGGGTGTAATTCCCCCCTCTATCTCTTAAGTTTATACTCACAATCAAGCAGATTTCAGACTCTCCAGCTCAATGTGGGAAGATACTGGGGCAGCATTTACATGTACCCCAAATCTTCCATTCTTTTTTAGTCCTACATGAACAGGCTGTGTATCTGCATGGGCCTATATTTATTATATTCTCAGAAGAACTAGGAAGAAAGTTGGGATGCTGAATTCTACATCACTGGCACTATGGGTAGGTAATTTAAATGTTGCTGAGCCTTGTATGGAGAAAACTTTGGATGTGCTGAAGGTAATTGGCAAAGGTCCCAAAGCAATTTAAGAAATTGTGAAGCTATTGGGCCCAACTAGGTAATAGGGAGACATGTCTAGAAACACACACAAAAATTAGTTTTTCACTCATGGTTCTCATATTTCCTATTCCTCCTAACTGATAGACTGGTGGCAATCCTGTTTTTCCAACTCTTTCCTTATACCTGGATGTTGTTTTGCTTTGTAAGAGTTACCATAAACTCAAGGAACATCTCTGTTTCAACAGAGGAAAGAAACAGGTTTTTAAGTTCTCCATTCCCATGGGAAGAAGTTGCCAACATTACTCATCCGTTTTGTTCTGCCCATAGGTCCTGGTTTGTGAAAAATAATGATAAGATCTCCCATTATCATTACAAACCATCCCAAACTATTCTGGTGGGCACTGGGTATCTTTATATTATAGTCTAGAAACACATTTGTGAAGAGAATTATTGAGTTTTAATTACAACATTTGTTAAAATATGGAATGGCATGACATTTTTATGTGGACAGGGGAACAGGGCAAAGCACAAGATAAGAGAGAAATCAATCTGAAGCGTCTTGCTCCCTACATGTAAGGTTAAAAAATTATTAAGTTATTCTGTCTGTGCCAAATTTTGCAGTACACCCAAGCTTCTCTTACCAGGCTCATAAAGATGACCACAAGAAATACTATAATCAGATCTCCTGAGTATGATAAACCTATAATGCATTATAGTTAAGGTTGTGTAGTGCAGCAATTTGGAATATCCTAGTTTTTACTACATCATTTATCAAAGAAATGGACATCACAGAAGTAGGTCCAGGACAAATGGAATTTGGATAGAGAAAGGGTCTGACTGTAAAGAAACCTCTACCTTGGAATGTGCTAAAACAATGTTTATGGTCACAGTGTTGAAGTGAGTACCCAGGGATTTTTACACTTTATAACTGTGTTATTTTATTTTCTTGATAAGCCAATAAACAGTCTAGTTTGTGAAGTAAATATCTGATTTTGAGGATGTTTTATCTCCTTCTTACTCACAAATGTGTCATAGCAGTTTTCCCTTGCCATTACAAGAAGCTGTAAGTACTTTCTGTTGAGCCAACTGCATGGCAGTAACAACTGATAAATACTGTTATGCACTCTCAACTTGCTGGAGAAGCTCCAGGAGTGGGTTAGATTTGTGACACAGGAATGCAGATCCATAGTATTTTAATATTCTTAGTTTTGAATAAATAGAAAATTGTACATTCGACCGCCACACCAGAGCTCTTTTTGTAAGATTTGTTCACAACATAGCGTATTTTGATCCATGCAAGTTATTTGAAACATTTATTACAATACATTGGCTGAAATCATGTTCCATAGTTATGCATGCATAATGTGGAGCTGCAGAAGCAGTAGAAAACAATTCTGAGAGGGTAGAAGTAATGTCCACAAAGCACTGCAGGCATATAATACAACAGTCATGATGTGAACTGCATAGTCAATTGCACAATTGTGCAATGCTGGCTCCTGGGCATAATGCCAGGTACACTCTAATAGCAGTAATTTACAACACAACTTTAAAAGGATTTCAGCCAAAATTATGATTTAAAAAACAAGACAGAAGCCTAGCAGACAATTGTTTGTAACTATAGGGAAAGGGACTCATAGTTGTTGCTCAACAGTAGAATGTGCTAGATACCTAAGATCAAGTATTACTAAAAACTAATTATCACTGGGCCTCATAGGGGTTCATAGAGAGCCAATTTTGAGATACAGTCAACCTAGAAATTTAAGTTGGTAAAGTAGCAGTATCTGTCGACCTTTATGTGTTTCTAGATGTTATAATTTTGAATAATGTTTCAGATAAACTTTCAAAAGTGTTTATATGATACTTATTTCATGGTCAGAGGGAAGTATATTTTAGTTGATCTTTGGCAACAAACTTTCAAACTTTGTGAGATTTATAATTATGTAAACTGGAATACTTAGAAGCAATTAGCAGGAAGTATAGACACTAATTGAAAGTGGAAAATTGTTTACACGGGAGGGAAACTATGCATTTTCTAAATTCTACTATCTTGTAAATTTTTGTTGTGGTTAGCACCACTATCTCATGATTATGATGTTTCTAATCAATGCTAGGATTTGCAAATCAAAAGCTACAACCCATCACTAACAAAATTATCAATCTTTGATAAAGCTTCATAGGAGTATGCTAGACTTTAAATTAGCATGCGTGTTAAACAATATAAGCAGACAGAGCATCTATAATGATAGCATGTTATAATAATAGCATTTGTTACTGATATGAAATTGGCATGATGCATATTATTGTCTTTCTATTTTTGTTGTTCGGTCTCACAGTCAATTCTGACCCTTTGCGAGCCTATGGACCACTGTCCGCCAGGCGCTCCTGTCCTCCACCATCCCCCTCAACTTTCTATATTATTACCAAAAGTATTATCATAATTATAATTATAATTATATTCCACTTCCTATTTCTCAGCATTGCAGTGCACCTGGGGAGAGCCAAAGAGTCAAGCCTAACATGGGGATTTAAGTTCGTTTTTTTTTTTAAAGTTGCAGAATAACAATGTTTGCAAATATATTAATGATTGAATTTCAGAACATAAAACAGTTACCAATAGATGCTAATTTAAGTTGGAAATCAAAAGTTTTGGAACAACTCTGAAATAAATAAGGGGAGGAGGATGGCTTTCCATGTTCTTTCAAACTCTTGCTTTAATGTTTGGTACTTTGCAATCTTTATATATCATCTTCATTATTATTGGCCTTCTGCATTACTATCGCCTCCTCACACTCAAGTACAACTTCATATTTCAGCAAGAGAAGTATCTTCCATACTGACTAAAGCAGGGGTTTTCAACCTTTTCAAGTTGGGGGCTGGGTCATGCTCCCTCAAAATAGTTAGCGAGCCAGATTGGTGCTCCATCCACCACTGCCACCGCCACCATTGTAATCGGCTGACAGCTGTGGACTCATTTACAGGTGTTGTAAATGTGTTTACAACACCTGTAAATGAGTCTGCAGCTGTCATAAATGTATTTACGATGACTGTGAATGAGTCCACGGCCAATTCTGGTGGCAGCGGCAGGGGCTGGAGTGGGGGCAGAGGCTGAATTATTTGGTGCTGCAGGCTGGATCCGGCCCACAGGTCATAGGTTGACAACCCCAAACTAAAGGATTCCGGCAGGGGTGGGAGTAATTCTTCTATACTCTGCAAGTATTACTGAAGGCACACATTCACAATTATTCATATGTAAAGAAAACTTAAGAAGTCAAGCTGAACTCATTTCTACTCAGAAATGGATTATAAAATATTTCAGCCGTGATCCAAAAAACAAACAACTTTTCAGCAGCCAAGCAGACTGGTATGCAGATTAGAGTGTGTGTACATTAGATGGCCATCTGGGCCTCACTGCATTCAACATGAGAATAAATGCCAACCCATTGGCTTTAATCCTGATTTCAGAACGTGAACAAAACTATTTTCCATGTGCAACAGGAAGGCAAGGTCTTAGAAACAGGACATTTAGCCAACTGCCTTTAAATATATAACTGAATTTGATTAACACAGATTAATCACTGAAAAATCAAGCTTGGCCTGAGTGATGAAGAGCTGCTAGCTGGGGTGATGTAGCAATTGCATTCAATGTGAATAGCATTTTAAAGTGATGCAACTAAACAGTCAACAGCAAAGAAAACATTATAAAGTGCATATGTTTATGGAACCTATCCTTTCGATCTGTAATGATGAAGACGAATTTCATATTCAACTTTCTATGTGTCAGATTTCAGTCTTTGGTCCTGAAAGTAAGGTTTTGGCATCCATTTGACAGGTCTCAGATGTTGAAGAGAGATTTGGGGGAAAGAGATGTTGCCAAACTACCACGAAAAGAGATTTCTGTCATCATCAGAATCACCCTCATATTTTTCATCACCTTGCATACTCTAGAGCTGCTGTTATTGGAATTCACATTTCTCCTTTAAATTCACCATTAAGTTTCTTCATGATCTGTCTGTCACATGCACACCATTTGATAGTTGTTCCAGATTGGGTCTCCCTCTATTTCAGTGCCAAGTGCTTGCCTCTAGTTCAGTTTGGTCTGTAATTTCAGGCCATGAGATCCTGTTAGCTTAACAACCTTTGTTATTATGGTAGTTCAGAAGACAGGTCACTATATCTTTTTGCAATTTGCTTTTCTACATTCAGAAAATAAATCATTCCAGATCAAATATGATTGTGCAGAAATTTAGTTCAAATGTAAAGAACTTTGTCCCAATGAGACCATAGCTCTGGTTGGTGAAGGACTAAACTATTCCCTGTCCCATAATACTAGCCCAGAAACTATCATGTTTTCAAAATGCACTGAGGAACATAAACTGGAGGCTTTTTTCTCTGTCCCAACATCCTCAAATACATACATACATACATACATACATACATACATACATACATACATACATACATACATACATACATACATACATACATACATACATACAGTGGCTCAAGTGGTTAAGATGCTGAACTTGTCGACTGGAACATCAGAGTTCAATTCCCAAGTATTGCATGATGGAATGAGCTCCCATCTCTGTCCCAACTCCTGCCAACCTAGGAGTTTGAAAGCAAAAATTGCAAATAGATAAATATGTACCACTTCATTGGGAAGGTAAACAGTATTCCATTCACTCTGGTGTTGAGGCATGCCTGCCACTTGTTTATGGAAATGTCTGCACATGCAGACAGCACTAGCTCTTTGGCTATAAACAGATGAGAACTGAACTTCTAGAGTTGGATATGACTGGCTTTCGAGCAAGGGCAACCATTACCTTTACCTTTTACCTCCAATAAGTACATGGTGGATAAACAGAAAGACAGACACAGATACACAGAGTAAGCATAAGTGATAAGGTATAAGGAGGAATAACTAGCCATGGAGACTGTTAACGGATCCCTTCAGCTCTCAGATAAAAACCAAAGGAGACGATTCAATGACAATTGAAAAATGTCAAAAGGGAGCAGCTAGTGAGTGAGTGAGTGAGTTAGTTAGTTAGTTAGTTTAGTCTCCCTTTCCACAGTTTAACTTAGAGTGAGGTTATACTAAGGATCAGAATAACTCCAAAAGAAACAGGAGACAGGGGAATCATTTCTCTTGTCTATGGCATTAAAATTGTCTTAAATGGGATAGATGGCAGTGAAATTCATAACACAAATCCCAGATCAGTCAGACTGATTATTTAGAAATGCAAGAATGCATATGCAGCCAGCAGTTCCAAAAGCTATAAAAACAGAGAGTATATTCCTAAAGTTGTTTTTCAAGTCATACCACTAGACTTTTGCATATTTCTGGCTATATAGTATTTTCTGTCCTGTAAAGTAATTCTGCCAAACACAATCAGACTTTCAAGCCTGATGTTTATCTTACAATATCACAAAACAGATCTGGGCTGACTACGGAGGCTGGCAGGTGACAGAGGAGTCTGGCATACGGTGGTCCATAGGGTCACAAAGGCTTGGACTTGACTGTGCAACTGAACAACAACAAATCACATAATAAAAAGAAGCAAATTTATAGTATGTGAAATTAGGTGAATCCTTGTTAGGATGAGATGTATTTTATTGCTCCAGAAAATCCTGTATCTAATAATGTGTTAATGGGATAATTTAGTTTGGCCGTAAAAATGAACATGCAAAATCACAGTAGAACAGTGCTCTCAAAGATAGGTGGTGTTTTATCCATGCATCTGCATCTGATTAACAATGAAAGTTCTGATTACCAATTTAAAATAAGGAAAAAACAATAGATGCTCCCAGCAACAGCTAATCAAAATCAGTGCCAATTTCCTACCTACATGTAACATCTTCATCTGGATCAAAATGAATCAACATCTCATCAGTTTTCACCTATCTGCATGCTATGAATATGCTTAGAAAGCAACAACTATCCTCTCTGGAGAGGAGAAGCTACTGTTTGTATGTAGGTTGTACTTGGAAAATTAGTTTCTGATGACACATATTACATGTAAGCTCATTGTTCTCTGAGTGAAGAAAGTGTTAATGATGGGAGAGAATGGTCATTTTTTTTTCTCTTTAAACACATTAATAACCATCTTAATTTAACAAAGTAGGCTAATATTTGTAGCATCCAGTGGAAGAGAAATTTTAAGACAAGAAGTGTGTGCGTATATGTATGTATGTATGTATGTATGTATGTATGTATGTATGTATGTATGTATGTATGTATGTATGTATGTATGTATGTGGTACCTCATTGGATTGGGGCCATTAGACTACTATCTTCTATTTTCAGTGACTTTCTGTTTTGTTTTGTTTTGTTTGTTCGTTTGCTTATTTTGTTACAAATGACATTTAACAATTATCAAACACCTATCAACAACATTCAGCATACAATGAAATAAATTAATCAAAGTTTGAGAGATGTAATTTTTCCCTTCACACACTATAATTCAATAATTATCTATGATCTGTAAATTAAATTCCTGTGCATAGTATGTTAAGATCTTTCTCTGAAAGCATATTACAGATTTCCCCTCTATCGCTGACTTCTCACTAAAACAAATGTGACTATATTCTCAATGGTACTTTGACAACATGATAAAATGTGACTCCCTAATGAAGTCATTACGTTTATTAGTCCAAAGTGATACATAAGCTAAATATGTTGTGGGGTATGATCCTGCACACAATTTTGCTCCTTGAGACTGAAACCATACAGCAATGTATAAGATGGCAGACCTTGAGCAAAAGAACCATATGTAGCTCAAAGTTAGAACAAGCAAGCAAAATATAACCAGACTGAATCATGATAAACTATGGCATCATAAACATAAGAGCTTAGTATTAGTGTGACTATTAAAAAAACACAAATGAACATGGCAACTGGAATTACTGTAGTAATTTTAAAAACAGAATTCACTGAGCATGTAAGCAAAGTTTTTCTTTCGCTGGAGTCAAAGTCAATAGTAGAACTAATTGAAAACCTATAAATTTAGTACAGAGCAGCATGTAGTCTCTATCTTACTGTGCCTATACATCAATAGGTCATTCTCAGTTAATTAAGTGAAAGCGTAATCAGCTTAATTTATGTAGTCCAGGGCAGTTAATGATATCTTAGTACAGTACCTGACGTTTGGCCTATCCATATAACTTGTTCGATGTTCCACATCTATTCTGCTACTCTTTGACTTTAGCTCCTCATTTTTCACTTATAGCTTCTTGTCTTCTTGTCCATTCTGAAACCAGTAAATCAAATGCTCCTGAAATGAAAGAGAAAAAGAGACCACAATGATTTAAAAGCAACAATACAGTCCATACATTTTGTTGCTGCTATTCATAGAGACGCTCAACAAAATCAAGCAATGCCTTGCTGAGGTGCAAGTAAGGAAGGCACGTAGCATGGTTCATGAGAAGCCTTGGGCAATCCTAGGAAGAAGACTGAGAGGCTCAACAGTTCCCAGCACACTCGTCTTGAAAGGTGGTTACAACAAAAGAACAAGCCGGAGTTGTGTAGCATATTCTTGTTAATCCGGGGGATTTAAAATGCAGTCTTGAGATGAGAAGAAATTGTCCTGTTGCAGCAGAAAGCAATTCCTTCTTGCCATCACTGCAGCTGGTCTTTGTTTTTCTGAAGCTGCAAGTTTACATACAAAGACAAACCACAATGTCAACCAATTGGACCTCACTTAAGGAACTGAGAAGATCGATTCATAAAGCAAAGGATGAGCGGGACCCCATTTCTGAAGTACGTTGCTCAAACTGCTCTTTCATTAAAAGATGCTCTCTTCTATTGATTTTGGCTTAAGTAATGAGAAAGCTTATCCAAAAATCTTTAGCATTTGGGCTCAAGTTAAGGAAATCAATACAGTCATTTCCCATTTGAACTGCATATGTGAGTTTTATGTACGAGCGAAGAGACAAAGTCCAAATCGGATAAATCGATAGCATTGTCAATAGAACATGAAGCTGACAAATGGCATTTTTAAGCAATTAAAGTGAGCTGTAAACATACAGGAGGCTAATCAATTACTGTTTAGCTATTAACAGTTTTTAATTTGTGTAAGTATTATATACATTAGTGAACCCTGGTAAATGAGGTGGGATAGGCATGCTTTATCTTATAACTCAACAGATTTTGCAAAGTGATGGAAGATAGAAAATCTAACTGCATTTAGGACAAAAATCAGGCTGTGAAATAAAATATCAAGTTCTTCCATTTTCTACTTTTAAAAAGTCAAATGTACCATTCAAAAATATAAATATTCCGTCCAAACATGTTACTGAAACAATGAAATTGTGGATGCTGTTGTGAAGATTGAAAACAGAATTTAACAAAGCATCTGCCCATTGATTTTCAGTGGTGCAAACAATGTGAAATGTTTTGTTTAAAAACTGCAAAAGAAAATTGTAGTTTGCAGCATTTTTAATACACATGTCCATATGTGGGAAGAGGAACTACAGCTGTGTCAGGCTGGTGACTTTAAAGACCTTGCCGCCGCCCGGCTCCAACGCCACTCTTGCTCAGTCCAGCCTGGGGAGAGGAGCAACAGCTGTGTCAGGCTGGTGGCTTTAAAAGACCTCACCGCCACCTGGCTCCAATGCCACTCTAGCTCAGTCTGGCTTAGGGAGAGGAGCCACAACTGTGTCAGGTAGGATGGACATTGAGAGAAGCAGGATTTTGTCTTAATCTAGCAAAACTCTCTTATTTTCTATGTAATCATTGCATAGAAAAGTCACAGCAAACTTTTAATCAGTCTGCCTAATTCATACAAAATTCTTCAAGATTATATATAACTGCATAAGCAAAGAAATAGAGGGAAACAACATAAGAGGTAAGACCAGACATCTTTTTTAAAAAATTGGGGAAATCAAGGGAACGTATAAAGCAAAAATGACCATGATAAGAGACAAAGATGGCAAGGAGTTAGCTGATGCAAAAGAGATTAAGAAAATTAAGATGGGAAGAGTACACAGAGGAACTCTACAAAAAAAATCTCAACACCACGGATAATCACAATGATGAGGACTTTGAACTTTAGCCAGACATTCTAGAGAGTGAAGTCAGGAAATCCCTAAAGAGCACTGCAAACAACAAAACCAGTGGAGACGATGTTATCCCAGCTAAATTTTTCAAAGCCCTAAAAGATGATGGAATCAAATTCTTGCATTCAATATGCCAGCAGATTTAGAAAAAACATCAATGGCCACAGGATTGGAAAAGATCAGTATACATTCCAATCCCAAAAAAAGGGCAATGCCAAAGAATGTTCAAATTACTGAACAATTGCACTCATCCTGCATGCTAGCAAGGTCATGCTCAAGATAATACAGGATAGACTTCAGCAGCACGTGGAAAGAGAATTACCAGAAGTGCAGGATGGGTTCTGAAGAGGCAGGGGAACTAGAAACCACTTTCACAACGTACATTGGATCATGGAGAAAACAAAGGAATATCAGAAACAAGTCTACTTCTGTTTCATTGACTACACCGAGGCCTTTGACGGTATGGATCACAACAAAGGGTGGCAAGTAATCAAAGAGATGGGAATACCAGAACACCTTATATGCCTCATGAGAAATCTGTAGATAAGTCAAGAAGCAACAGTTAGGACAGAATACAGAATGACAGAGTGATTTGGAATAGGAAAAGGAGTAAGACAAGGCTGCATTTTGTCACCCTGTCTGTACAACTTATACACAGAGCACATAATGTGCAAGGCAGGGATGGAGGAATCAAAATTTGGGATCAAAATTGCTGGGAGAAACATCAATAATTTGAGATATGCAGATGATGCCACCCTAATGGAAGAAAGTGAGGAAGACCTAAAGAAGCTTCTGATTAGGTTGAAACAAGAGAGTGAAAAAGCTGGCTTGAGACTCAACATCAAGAAAACCAAGATAATGGCAACAGGCCCTATCAGTCCCTGGAAAATAGATGGGGAAGAAGTAGAAGCAGTGGGGGGCATGGTTAAGATGGCGCTGGGTTGAGATATACTTTAACTTGCTTGCGCACAACGAGAATCAAAAATGGGATTATAAATGAGAAGAACAGTATATAAAAAGCTGAAATCGATCGTAATAAAAGACGCTGTGCTGGAGCCCTACCGCGAGCCCGACGAGAAGGAATAAAACTAACTTTTAAGCTCCGGGATTGAGGCCGGGAAGCAGCAGAGTTGGCTGGCGTGGTGAGCGGCGAAAGTCGCGGCCGGGCCGGCCACCTCGCTGCCGGGTGGGATCCTGATAGAAGTGAAAAATAAAAGAGGTCGGTGACACGAGACGGGCAAGGCGACGGTTGTGGAGAAGGGGCTGCGGTGGTGGCTGAGCTCAGGAGGCAAAAGTGAAGACGGAAAGAGGAAAGTCGGAGGGGGAAAGTGAGGAAGTGGAGAAATGGTAATGGCGGTGGAGTGTGCAGAGCGAAAGTGAGAGTGAAGTTGCGTAGACCCGACTCTGGGCGGCTTACATCATAGATTAAAATCACAGGTTAAAAGCTTAAAAATTCATAAGAAAAATTACAACAACGCAACAGATAAAAACAAGGGCAGAAAGGGTGGCTGTCCCTTAAATCCCTTAAATCAGCCAACCTGCATGGGATCCCACATTCCTAGGTCCCCACACTTGCTCCGCCAGCCAGGTCTGCCTCTTCGGAAAGGCAGGAGCTCTGCCTGTAGGTGCAGCTCAGTTGGGAGAAGGTTCCAAAGGGCTGGGGCGAACACAGAGAAGGCCCTCTTCCTAGTGCTAGTGAGGCGAGCCTCCCTAGCTGATGGAATAACAAGAGAGCCCCTCTGGTCCACCCTAGTGGGATGGACAGACGTTCTTAGGGTGACGCGGCCTCTTAGGTATCCTGGCCCACTACCATATAGGGCTTTAAAGGTAATCTGTTTATAAGGATGAAGAATGTTAAAATTCTGAGCTGGAATGTGAGAGGTACTGGCTGCCAGTTGAAGAGGAGGAGGGTGGAATTAGCCTTTAAGAAGGAGAAAGTGGATGTGATTTTTTTGCAAGAGACACACCAGAAATCAGCAGACTCAAAAAAAATGGTTTTTAGGATGGGCACAAATTTATGAAAGGGCATATGGATCATCAAAGTCGAGAGGAGCAGCAACATTTATATCCAAGAGGCTGGGATTTGTCATGGATAAAAGTATTTCAGACCCAGAGGGCAGATACTTGATAATAAAAGGTAATATAGAAGGAGAAGAAATAACATTTGTAAATATATATGCTCCCAATGAATGCCAGGAAGAATGTTTGGATAAAATTTATCACATATTGGACTCAGAAAAAACTACAAATAAGGTAGTAGTGGGGGATTTTAATTTAATAAGATCAGATATTGACAGTACAAATATATTGAAGTATAGAAGTAGACATCAAAAGCAAATTTTAAACAAATGGATTGAAACACTGGGCCTGAGGGATGTATGGAGATAAATAAAAGGATCGGAAAGGGGTTATACTTACTTCTCACAGGTACATAACACGTATTCAAGAATAGATTATGTACTAGTCACGAACAACATGGTGAAATACTTGGATGATGTAGATATAGGTATCTTTAAGGAGTCAGATCATGCAAGAGTATTACTGGAGTTAGAAATAGAAGGGACAAAAAGAAAAGGATACAATTGGAGGTACGATTCAAGACTATTTAAAGATTAAAAAAGCAAAGAACAAATAATTAGAAAATGGGAGGATAGCTGGGAATGGAACGACACAGGGGAGGTAAAATATGATATAGTCTGGGATACCATGAAATCAATATTTAGGGGGGAGAGTATTAAGCTGACAAGTATCAAAAACAGGCAATTGAAAGGAAAACAGAAGGAAATTGAGAAGGAATTAAAACAATTGCAAGTAGAACATATAAGGACCAAAGATGGGAGAATTTTTGATAGGATACAGAAATTAAAGAAAGAAATTGAGGGAAAAGACATTGAGAAGGTAAAAAGGGATTTAATATATTTAAAAAGAGAATATTTTGAATACAGTAATAAGAATTCAAAATTATTAGCAAGAGCTGCCAAAGGGGAAAAAAAGCAAGAGGGAAATTGGAACACTGTTAGATAAGCAAGGGAAGAGATGTTATAAAACAGAAGAAAAAATACAGGTAGTAAAAGAATTTTATCAGGAGTTGTACTCCAAAAAGAAAATAGAGGTAGAAAAATTGAGGGCAGTGCTTCAGAAACAAAAAGGAAATAAAATAGACGAGAAAGACAAAGAAAGAATGGAAGGAAAAATAACAGAAAAAGAAATTAAAGAAGTGATAGGGAAATTGAAAGAAGGCAAATCACCAGGGGAAGATGGGCTACCGGCAGAATTCTACAAAGAATTTAAGGAAGTAGTAGTAACAAGACTAATGAAATTGTATAATTACATTCTGGAAGGAGGGCAGATCCCAGCCTCTTGGTATAGATTCATAATAGTTCTGTTGCCAAAACCAGGAAAACATCTAGAAAAAGTAGATGCTTATAGACCTATTGCTTTAATAAATCAAGACACCAAGATTTTTACAGCAATCCTAGCCAAAAGATTAAATGGGTTCATGGGCAAATATATAAATAAGGACCAGGTGGGATTTTGAAAGGAAGACATATGGCGGACCTGATAAGGAGAGTTTTAAATCTAATAGATGTTACAAATCAGAAAAAGGAAAGAGTTGGATTTTTATCATTAGATATTTTTAAAGCATTCAATTCACTTCAATGGGAAACAGTTAAGGAGGTAATTAAAATTTATGGATTTGGGGTTAAATTTAGAGGGATGATTGAAAAACTTTATAAACAAGGTTTCGCACGTGTCAAGGTGAATGAGGGGGTCACAGAGGACATAGAATTAAATGCAGGGACAAGACAAGGGTGCCCATTGTCCCCAATATTATTTATAATGGCTATGGAGATATTAGCAAATGCCATAAGAGATGACAAAGAGATAGAGGAAGTGGAAAAGAATAAGATAGGATTATATGCTGATGATACATCGGTTGTGAAACACCGTACGAAGACACTGGAGAAAATACAAAAACATCTGCAAGAGTTTGAGGAGATAACGGGGCTAAGAATTAATTGGGACAAATCGGAAATGATATTGTATAATATAGGTAAAAAAGAACAGTTGAAAATCAAAGAGAAGTACAAAATACAAATAAAAACAGTCTAAAATATTTAGGGGTAAATATCACAGGAGAATGGGACAATCTTAAGAAACTAAATTATGACAAACAAAAGAAAAAGATTAAAGAAAAAATACAACAATACAAGAAGTTGAATTTATCTTGGTTCGGCAGGGTTGCATTATGTAAAATGATGTTGTTGCCCAGATTGAATTTTTTGTTTGTTGCTCTGCCAATCCAGTTGAAGAAAAAGGAACTGAAAGAGTTTCAATCACAGCCAAACAATTATTGTAATGGAGGACGCAGAATAAGACTGATGAAAAACCTGTGGTATTTACCCCAGAAAGAAGGTGGTCTGGGAATGCCAAATATTGAAAGTTATTATAAAGCTTTTCAGATCAAAAGTGTGGTAAAGATTTTAATGAGAGAAGAAGTGATCTGGGAAGAATTAGAGTTGAAAGAAATATCACAAATGGGCAAAGCAATTTTTTTAGATACAGAGGAAAATAAAAAATTGTGTAAAAATAAATTATTAAGAGGTTTACTAGAGGTATGGAGGAAGATGAAGAAGCTGTTAGCCCCAGATATATCCCCAATAATAGAAATGGAGGATATTAAACAATTTCCTATAAAGTTAGATGAGAGATTGAAAAAAGTACTGGTAGAGAACAGTGTGATAATGTTGAAGGATTGGCTTCAGGTGTGCAAGAACATGGAGGATAAGAAAAGAATCTATTCATCGATGAAGATAAATTGGCTTCAAACTATATGGCTAGACAAATGGAACGATAAGTACTTAAAAAACTGGTGTGGAAAGGGGAAGAACAGAATTTGAAGAAATGATAATAAAAATTAGGAATGGAGAAACTGGTCTTAAGGGCTTGGTAAGCAGAATTTATAAGATGATAAATAAGGAGGGAAGGCCTCAAGAAACTTTAAAAAATATCTGGGAACAAGATTTAATACAGCGTGGAATCACCAATACAGCGTGGAAGAAGAAATGGAGAAAGATCATGAGAACATTGTCTGTGAGAGTGAAAGAGCATAACTATAAAATGTTATGGAGGTGGTACCTGACCCCAGTTAGGCTTCACCAAATAGATAAAAAAGTAAGTGAAATGTGCTAGAGATGCAAACAAACAAGGGGAACATATGAACACATGTGGTGGACTTGTAATGTGGTAAATATATTTTGGGGAAAAATAGAAGAGGAAATGTCAAGAATAATGAAGGTGATATATTTGTATTTTTGTGTTGTTTGAAAAACCCAATAAAAATTTATTTAAAGAAGAAGAAGTAGAAACAGTGACAGACTTACGTTTCTAGGATCAAAGATCACTGCAGATGGTGATCACAGCCATGAAATAAAAAGGCAAATGATTCTTGGGAGGAAGGCTATGAGAAACCTGGGTGACATAGTAAAAAGTAGAGATATCACTTTGCAAACTAAAATTTGCATAGACAAAGCAATGGTATTCCCAGTGGTGTTGTATGGTTGTGAGATCTGGCCAATGAAGAAAGCTGAGTGCAGAAGAATAGATGACTTTGAAATGTGGTGTTGGAGGAGAGTTTTGAGAGTCCCCTAAACAGCAAGGAGAACAAATAGGTTGATCTTAGAAGAAATCAACACTGACTGCTCCCTAGATTGTCAAATAGTAAAGATGGAGCTACAGTACTGTGGACATCAAATGAGAAGAGAGGATTCACTTGAGATAGCATTGATGATGGGAAAGGTGGAGGGCAAAAGAAGAAGGGGGCAGCAAAAAATGAGATGGCTAGATGGTATTGTAGATGCAATGGGCACAGAGCTGGGTTGGTTATGGAAGATGGTGGAGGACAGAGGTGCCTGGTGCTAAATGGTCCATGCAGTCATAAAGGGTCAGAATCGACAGTGCAACTGAACAACAAGCAAAAGTGAACAATTTTTTGGCTTCTTTTGGTTATGACACCAACTACCAACTTTCTTCCCAATAACTCAAACAAGACTTGGTAATTTTCAACTCCCACTCCCGCATTCAACTCCAGTTCCTACCTTCTCCCACCCAAATTCTTTTGTCCATACTCTGAATTCAAGATCTGGATTGCATTGCATTAACTGACAAATATCAACAATTAATGCACCTGTCTCTTTCTTGTAAAGAGATTTCTTTTGGTTGTTTCTTTCCCATTGTTCATTTTCCTTCCTCTGCCTGGAATGAAAGAATCCTAATTCTTCACTTCAGTGTTCAATATGTTTTCTTTTCCCTGACTTGAAGAACCTTACTGTGAGCCAGTTAAAGAACTTTTGGCCTCTGTGAAGATGTTTGAATCCATGTCAATTTTCACTTGGAGAGATTATATTGACAGCTGATGGGGTTTGTTTTAGCCCAATCATCCTGTGTATGCTTGCAAACATTTAAATAATAGAAGCAGTTATACAACAAAAATATATTGTGCAGAAGAAAAAATTCGGAACACATTTAGTCATTTGTTATGTTGCATACAGCTATAACAACCAGGTATTACTTAAAAATTTTAAGTATTGATTTTATAAAGAATTCACAGAGGTCAGTGCTAAGCCCCACCCACCCACCCCCAGCTAATCACAGCTGGTAAGAGAGTAACTATAACAGATTTATATATGTACCAAACATTAAAATGCTAAACAGTTTACACTACATTTGATACATACAAACTAAACTAAAATGTTAAACATAAGTTGAGGCAAGTATGTATATAGCTAATACCCAAGCAACTGAAAAAACTCATTGCTGACTAGAAACATAATCGTTAAGAATCTGCATGTAGCTTATGAGTACTGTAGTAAGGTTTAAGACATGACATTTACCGTACAATAAGGATGAGAAATATGGCTTTCCAGATTGTTCTAAATTGCACTTCCCATCATCCCTCATGATTTCTATGCTTGCTGTTACTGATGGGACCAGCTAAAGCTCTGGAGTGTTATATGTTTTCAACAGTATTCAGTGCAAAACTTCCTCAGTGCTTCAGAAAAGGTTCTCACATTGCTTGGACTATGTTGGAGATTACCACCTTCAACTCAGCCACCAAATTGTTTTGGAAATCCAAAGTTTGTATGCCTCTCCTATTAATCAAACTGTTTCTATGATTATTGCTTTTTTAAAAACACACACAGAGATTGGGTGAAATCTACATTCATTGTTGCCCATTCATTCTATTCTAGATGACTGCTGTTGTTCTTCAGTATCACAGTCAAATCTGACCCTTTGCAACCCCAGGCCCCTCTATCCTCCACCATCCTCTGCAGCCTGCTCAGCTCTACACCCATTGCATCAACAATGCCATCTAACCATCTCATCCTTTGCCACCCCTTCTCTTTTTGCCCTTGATCTTTCCCAGCATCAAGGCCTTCTCAAGTGAGTCCTCTCCTCACATTTGATGTCCAAATGCTGCCTGCTAAATTTCAGCAAAAAATCCAAGTTGCCTGTGTATCTATTGTGGGTGTGAAATCAGCCTTTGGAAGGTGAAAATAGGATACACCATTGAGGTCTTCCTTCTTAAATCACATGTAACATTTGAGGAAAATCAAGTGCTGTACAGTGGGAATCTTTACATAGATTTCTATGTGTTCCTACCAGTCCATCCTATGACTGGTGGGAGGAAAGTTTTATGAAACTGGCAGAACTAGTAATATCCGTGAGTAGAAAATATGCAGCAATTTGGAATGATAAATGCAGGATTTAGGGAGTTCTATACAAATAGGAGTACACAGAGAACCTCTACAAAAAGGACCTTAACACCCCTGATAATCACAATGCTGACAACATTGAACTTGAGCCAGACATCCTAGACAGTGAAGTCAGAAGCCCTAAAAAGCACTGCAAACAATAAAGCTAGTGGAAATAATGGTATCCCAGTTGAATTATTCAGAGCCCTAAAAAATGATGGAATCAAATAATTGCATTCTATATGCCAGCAGATTTGGACAACAAAACAATGGCCACAGGTTTTGAAAAGATCGGTATAGGTTCCAATCCCAAAAAATTGTAATGCCAAAGAATGCTCAAATTATCAAACAATTGCACTCATTCCACATTCTAGCAAGGTTATGTACAAGATAATACAGGATAGACTGCACCAGCACGTGGAGAGAGAACTACTAGAAGTGCAGGCTGGGTTCTGAAGGGGCAGGGGGACAAGAGACCACATTGCCAACGTACACTGGATCATGGAGAAAATAAAGGAATATCAAAAACAAGTCTATTTATATTTCATTTACTACACCAAGGCCTTTGACTGAGTGGACAACAACAAAATGTGGTAAGTAATTAAAGAGATGGGAATACCAGAACACCTTATATGCCTCATGAGAAATCTGTGCATGAGTCAAGAAGCACAGTTAGGACAGAATATGGAATGACGGAGTGGTTTGGAATAGGAAAAGGGGTACGGCAAGGCTGCATTTTATCACCCTGCTTGTTCAACTTATACACAGAGCACGTAATGAGCAATGCAGGGATGGAGAAATCACAATTTGGGATCAAAATTGCTGGGAGAAACATCAATAATTTGAGATATGCAGATGATATCACCCTAATGGCAGAAAGTGAGGAAGATCTAAATAAGCTTCTGCTTAGATTGAGAGAGGAGAGTGCAAAAATTGGCTTGAGACTCAACAACAAGAAAACTAAGATAATGGCAACAGGCCCTTTCAGTCCTTGGAAAATAGATGGGGAAGAAGTAGAAGCAGTGATGGATTTTACTTTCTTGGGACGGTTTGGTTTGCATTTAGGGCTAGGGCTAGGGCTAGGGCTAGGGCTAGGGCTAGGGCTAGGGCTAGGGCTAGGGCTAGGGCTAGGGTTCGGGTTCGGGTTCGGGTTCGGGTTTGATTTGCATCTTGTGCTAGGGTTAGGGTTAGGGTTTGATTTGCGTCTTGTGCTAGGGTTCGGGTTCGGGTTCGGGTTCGGGTTCGGGTTCGGGTTCGGGTTTGGGTTTGGGTTCGGGTGCGGGTGCGGGTGCGGGTGCGGGTGCGGGTGCGGGTGCGGGTGCGGGTGCGGGTGCGGGTGCGGGTGCGGGTGCGGGTGCGGGTATGGGTTAGGGTTTGGGTTAGGGTTAGGGTTAGGGTTAGGGTTAGGGTTTGGTTTGCCTATTGTGCTAGTTTTGTAGGGTTAGGGTTAGGGTTAGGGTTAGGGTTAGGGTTAGGGTTAGGGTTATGTTTTGATTTGCATCTTGTGTTAGGGTTAGGGTTAGGGTTAGGGTTAGGGTTAGGGTTAGGGTTAGCGTTAGGGTTAGGGTTAGGGTTAGGGTTAGGGTTAGGGTTAGGGTTAGGGTTAGGGTTAGGGTTAGGGTTAGGGTTAGGGTTTGGTTTGCCTCTTGTGCTAGTTTTATGGTTAGGGTTAGGGTTAGGGTTAGGGTTAGGATTTGATTTGCATCTTGTGCTAGTCTTAGTCTTAGTCTTAGTCTTAGTCTTAGTCTTAGTCTTAGGTTGAGGCTTACGTTTGCCTCCTATGCTAGGTTTGTAGTTAGGTTTAGTGTTAGGGTTAGGGTTAGGGTTAGGGTTAGGGTTAGGGTTAGGGTTAGGGTTAGGGTTAGGGTTAGGGTTAGGGTTAGGGTTAGGGTTAGGGTTTGATTTGCATCTTGTGCTAGGGTTAGGGTTAGGGTTAGGGTTAGGGTTAGGGTTAGGGTTAGGGTTAGGGTTAGGGTTAGGGTTAGGGTTAGGGTTAGGTTTAGGGTTAGGTTTAGGGTTACGGTTAGGGTTAGGGTTAGGGTTAGGGTTAGGGTTAGGGTTAGGGTTAGGGTTAGGGTTTGATTTGCATCTTGTGCTAGGGTTAGGGTTAGGGTTAGGGTTAGGGTTAGGGTTAGGGTTAGGGTTAGGGTTAGGGTTAGGGTTAGGGTTAGGGTTTAACTTGCCTCTTATGCTAGTGTTGTAGTTAGGGTTCGGGTTCGGGTTCGGGTTCGGGTTCGGGTTCGGGTTCGGGTTCGGGTTCGGGTTCGGGTTCGGGTTCGGGTTAGGGTTAGGGTTAGGGTTAGGGTTAGGGTTAGGGTTAGGGTTTGGGTTTGGGTTAGGGTTTGATTTGCATCTTGTGCTAGTCTTAGTCTTAGTCTTAGTCTTAGTCTTAGTCTTAGTCTTAGTCTTAGTCTTAGTCTTAAATTTAGGCTTAGGTTGAGGCTTATGTTTTCCTCCTATGCTAGGTTTGTAGTTAGGGTTAGGGTTAGGGTTAGGGTTAGGGTTAGGGTTAGGGTTAGGGTTAGGGTTAGGGTTAGGGTTAGGGTTAGGGTTAGGGTTAGGGTTAGGGTTAGGGTTAGGGTTAGGGTTAGGGTTAGGGTTAGGGTTAGGGTTAGGGTTTGGTTTGCCTCTTGTGCTATTTTTATGGTTAGGGTTAGGGTTAGGGTTAGTGTTAGGGTTAGTGTTAGTGTTAGTGTTAGGGTTAGGGTTAGGGTTAGGGTTAGGGTTAGGGTTAGGGTTAGGGTTAGGGTTAGGGTTAGGGTTAGGGTTAGGGTTAGGGTTAGGGTTAGGGTTAGGGTTAGGGTTTGATTTGCATCTTGTGCTAGGGTTAGGGTTAGGGTTAGGGTTAGGGTTAGGGTTAGGGTTAGGGTTAGGGTTAGGGTTAGGGTTAGGGTTAGGGTTAGGGTTAGGGTTAGGGTTAGGGTTAGGGTTAGGGTTAGGGTTTGATTTGCATCTTGTGCTAGGGTTAGGGTTAGGGTTTGATTTGCATCTTGTGCTAGGGTTCGGGTACGGGTTTGGGTTCGAGTTCGGGTTCGGGTTCGGGTTCGGGTTTCTGGTTCGGGTTCGGGTTCGGGTTCGGGTTCGGGTTCGGGTTCGGGTTCGGGTTCGGGTTCGGGTTCGGGTTCGGGTTCGGGTTCGGGTTCGGGTTCGGGTTCGGGTTCGGGTTGGGGTTTGGTTTGCCTCTTGTGCTAGTTTTGTAGTT
>CP126891.1:79197500-79330000 GCA_030440675.1 Furcifer pardalis
TTGGGATCGAAAATCACTGCAGATGGTGATTGCAGCCATGAAATAAAAAGGTGACTGATTCTTGGGAGGCAAGCTATTAGAAACATGTGGAACATAGTTAAAAGTACAGACATCACCTTGCAAACCAAAATTCGCGTAGACAAAGCAATGGCATTCCCAGTGGTAAGGTATGGCTGTGAGAGCTGAACCATTAGAAAAGCTGAGCACAGAAGAATAGATGCCTTTGAGATGTGGTCAGTGATGGGCAGCAACTGGTTTGCACCAGTTCTCCATAACCAGTAGTAGCTTTTCCCAGTGCCCTGGAGAACCGGTAGTGGCTTTTGGCGGGAACCACCTTGGGGGGTTACCTTTTCGGCCATTCCCCTAGTGCACATGCATGACAAGCACTTAGTGCACACCTAGTGTGCATGCATGCCTACAGCGTTTGGCGCACATTTGTGCCTATAATCTTGGAATGCCTACAGCGTTTGGCGCACATTTGTGCCTATAGTCTTGGCATGCCTACAGCGCTTGGCATGAATGTGTGCCTACAGCACTCTACCTGCTGAGCCAAGCAGCCATTTGCTGCTTGGAGTGTGGCAGCGCAGAGTGTTGGGTAGCTCCTCACAGCCACGGAGGAACCAGTGGCTGCTGCTGAAGCCCAAGGCAGCTTCCTTGCTGTCCTCCCAAGCAGGGAGGAGGAAGAGCAGCTGCTAGCCTGAAGCTCCCTACAGCTTGCTCCCCCGGGTAAGTGACTCGCCTTTGGGTGTGGGGTGGGTGGGTGTAGTTGAGTATTTATTTTTAATGTGTACTTTTATGTGTTTTATGCGTATTTAATTTGTATTTTTATGTGTTTTAATGTCTATTTAATGTGCATTTAATGTGTATTTATTTTTAATGTGTATTTAATGTGTTTTATGTGTATGTTTATGTATTTTTATGATTATTTAATTTGTATTTTTATGTGTACTTATTTTTATGGGGTTTTTTGACTTTGGCTCCACCCATGACATCATGACATTGGCTCTGCCCATGACATCATGATGTTGGCTCCACCCATGATGTTGGCTCCGCCCACAGTCTAGTAGTAAAAATTTTGGCTGCTCACCACTGGATGTGGTGTTGGAGGAGTGTTTTGAGAGTCCCCTGGACAGTGAGCAGAACAAATAGGTCGATCTTAGAAGAAATCAACCCTGACTGCTCCTTAGAAGGTCAAATAGTAAAGATGAAGCTGAAGTACTTTGGACATCAAATGAGAAGAGAGGACTCACTTGAGAAAGCCTTGATGCTAGGAAAGGTGGAGGGCAAAAGAGGAAGGGGGCAGCCAAGAATGAGATGGCTAGATGGTATTGTAGATGTAGTAGACACAAAGCTGGGTGGGTTGAGGAGGATAGTGGAGGACAGAGGTACCTGTAGGGCAGTGGTCAATGGGGTTGCGAATGGTCAGAATCGACTGTATGACTGAACAACAACAAAATACAAATAATTTTTAAAAGAACTTTATAGTATTGTTGGCTATGCTTTGGTAAGTCATATTTGAGTGAACAGAACGATGGTACATTATTGAGAATCTCATATGCACCGAATGGTGGAAACAGCACAGAATTTTGTGACACCTTAAAAACTAACATGCTATATTTAATCTGATGTTTTGTGGACTGTAGTCCATTTCTTCAGGTATATAGTAGAAAGAGAGCTTTTTAGGATACTGTTAGAAGGAATTCCCATCTGCCTCCCATCCCTTTGTGGGCAATTTTCTGTGTCTATGGTGTCACACCCCAAGGAGCCCTCATAAAACTACCCAGAGGATCGCAGCTGGTGATTGATTCACCAGTTAAGAAGCCTGACATCAGCCTCAGGACCAGCTCAGGCATGCTAATACAATACTGGTTTTCATTACTATCCCTTCCTCTTCATCTTTAAAACACATTTTAGAGTCAGGAAGGGCCGGGTTTGGTATGTGCACACTCACAGTCATAGACTATAGCCTATAACTACAAATTATGATCTATTTTTCCTATTTCAAAACAATAAGTATTCACAAATAAATGTCAGTGTTTTCTTCTGCTGCCCTGACTAAATACAATTGTGGCTTCTGGTTAGAGTAGGGAAACAAATCAATAGCTAAAGGTAAGTCAATGTTTAAGTAAATTGTATTAGTGCAGTGGAGCTATCTAGCTGGTTTCAGGCCTGTGTGCTTGGTTCAAGAAACAGAAACAAAGTCTGTTTTGCTTCTGTGATCTCAATAACATTATGATCTAAGTGAATTTAAAATATCACACACACACACACACACACACACACACACACACACACACACACACACACACACACACACACACACACACACACACACACACACACACACACACACACCTCTTTCTCCCTTGTTTTCCTCTCCAGGTTGGGGGTTGTTCAAACATATCAAAAATGTTCTGGCAGTTATAAAAATATGGAATGCTCTAGGCTAGGGAAGATGTTGATTGTCTGCTTTAAAACTGAGTAAATAAGATTATCTAAAGAATGCCTCATACAACCTTTAAACCCAAGGTTTAAAATTACCTAGCTACACCACTGTCTACTTCTGTCTCTGCTGTTGGAAGTATACACTAAAAATGTAGTGAAATGCAGGAACTCTGATAAAGTCTTTCTAGATCCCTTCCCCAGGAATAATAAGGTAAAGGTAAGGTAAATGTTGCCCTTGCTCAAAAGCCATTTGTATCCAACTCTAAGTTTCAGTGCTCATTGCTGTTTATAGCCAAAGAACCAGCACTGTCAGGATTTGCAGATGTTTCTGCGGACATGTGGCAGGCATGACTAGACACCGGAATGCATGGAATAGTGTTTACCTTCCCACCAAAGTGGTACCTATTTATCTACTTGCAATTTCTTGCTTTTGAACTGCTAGGTTGGCAGAAACGGGGAGAGAGATGGAAGCTTACTCTGTCATGCAGTACTCAGGTCTTGAACTGCTGACCTGCTGACCTTCAGAAGGGACCTGCCTCTCAGGAGGGCCCCAACATTCTTCTGGACTGCACTTCTCTGGCTGGACAACCCAGGTCCCAGATGTGTGTAGAAAAGGTAGCATTAGGCCAAATAACCACTCCAAGTTTCTTCAAGAAATATATTGAAAGCATTGTAACATATAGGATACAGTTCATCAAAAGATCAGCAAGCACTTCAAAGCAGAAATTAACCATTAAGGTTCCAGGGAAAGTACTCTGGCTATCTGTGTGTTTGCGTCACTGGATTACACCTCTGGCCCTACTCCTTAGGGATTGTACAGTTTTTATTAGAGAATGTCATACAGAAACAGACAAGAAAATCATTCATACAGTACTGTATAATAAAAAATCAATACATCTACATATGTATTGTTTTCTTGTGGCTTGATCATTCTTTATTCCAAGCAGAACTAAACCAGAGAACAACATCCAGAGCAGTAATTGATGCTGATGATGATTTTGCTTCTGTAGACAGACCATAGGTTTGCATTTGGGCTAAGACAATTGTCCATTGCAAGAAGAATATCGTTTCTTCTTGTTCACTTCTCGGTCAATACTTCTTATCTACTCAAATAGGGTACCAGTCATCCATGCAGATTTGTTAAATTTCTAGGTGATGGGAAAGATTGTAGATTTTTGAATGAGTGTGGCTTTGCCAATTTACCATTCATCAAAGGTTTTAGACTCTCTCAGGTTAAGCTAGCATACAGCAGAACTATGAAATGTTCTTTAGAAAGTTTTCCACTCTTACATTTGTCACCCTTCATAAATGAGATTCCTGTTGGGCATTGCCTTGAAAAAGAGTCCACACTCATTAGTGTTAAAGATGTTGTCATCTTTGAAGCCACTGGCAAAGTCTGGACACTTTTCAATTAAATGAATCCATAATTATCATTGTTAAACTGCAGAATCAAAGTCAAAAATATTGTATTCTTTGATATTCTTCTTGAAATAAATTCATTGCTACCAATTCTGCATTTCATTTTTCCTGCCCTTGGTGCAGACTAGACTAAACTGGTAAAGTTATATTTGATACCTGAATACTGCAGGACGAAATGAACTTTGTCCCAGCTCCTGCCAACCTAGCAGTTCGAAAGCAAGAAATTGCAAGTAGATAAATAGGGACCATTTCGGTGGGAAGGTAAACAGCATTCCGGTGTCTAGTCATGCCTGCCACATAACCATGGAAATGTCTGCAGAAGCAGGCAGTGCTGACTCTTCCGCTATGAAACAGAGATGAGCACAGAATCCTAGAGTCAGATATGACTGGCTTTTGAACAAGGGTGACCTTTACCTTTAATACCATCAGTGATGGGATGTCAAAAATTCTACTACCACGCCATGACGTCATGGACGTCATGGGCGTGGCCAATGTCATGATGTCATGACATCATGGGCGGAGCCAACGTCATGACATCATGACGTTGTGGGCAAGGCCAAAAATAATAAAAAAAAAAACACGCACACAGACCCGTAAATAACTTAAAGAAATAAAATAAAGAAATAAATAAAATAAAAATTAAATAAAAGTACAACCACCCACCCAAAACACAAATAAATCACCCACCCACCCTAAATATAAAAGCCTCACTTACCTTCCTTGGCGCCGATGAACCTCCATGTGGCCCGGGGCCACCCGGCAAGACACGCTGCCCCCGACTGCGGCCGTTTCCTCCTACGAAGGCCGCGGCCGGCCCTGCAGCCACCGGCCATGGCCGCCACAGCCCCTGGCCGGCCACCGAGCTCCCACGGGCACGTTGGTGCCTGCCCGGGCTGTCCGTCCGCCCGCGCCGCGCCCTCCTAGGGACTTGGGCCCGACAAACCCCCATGCCCTGGGTAAGCCCGGTGGGGCTCGCCACCGCCACATCCTCCTCCGCCGGGCGCCTGCAGCTTCCTCGGGGCAGTGCCTTTTCGGCCCGGCTCTGGCTGAGGCCACGGGCGGCCAGGGCCTGGGGGGGCAGCAGTGGGTATGGTGGCGGCTCCAGCCGCGGCCAGGGGCTGGAGCCACCGCTGCCCCCAGGCCCTGGCCGCCCGTTTGGGCACCCCCACGCAAGAATGTTTGTTCTTGCCATAAAGCTCTTCCTGGATCTGAGGAAGTCCATACTCAAAAAGGACTGTGCTGGCATGAAAAAACCATTTTCTTTGAATGTTTTTGCTTATTCCAGTCTGTAGCCTATTAAATGTCTTTCAGCTAATCCAGTTCTCCATGATACCAGACTTTTCAAGGGTTCCATCCTTTTTAAGATGTGGGTAGTTGTTTCTTTCCACATTATAGTACAGATATTCTCTGCCATTCAAGATTCACATGTGTCTTCAAGACACTTTTCCTTAATTTTAATCTGGGAGGAGTAGCATGGTAGCCAAAGAATGGATGCATATTTGATGTAGCTGCTTTGGGTAGCTACTCCATTTGTTACTGCAGGCAATGATTGATAAGTCAGTTGATTTTACTAGTAGTGGCTTGCTTCAGGTATCCAGTAATAATTCTACAGCTTTCACTGAGTCCTGTGTCTACCTTTTGCATGGGCTGAACTATATCATACGAGATGAGGCTACTGCATGCACCCACTTAATAGCATAGGGCCAAGGCTGTAGTTCTTAAGTGTTTTTGGTTGTTCACCCACAGAAGAGATTCTGAATGTTTTTAAAAGAATATTGTTCTTTATGAAGACCTTTTACTTTGTCTTTTGGTTATGATTCCCATTGGTCAGTGTACAATCCAAAGTAACATACTGTATACTTATTTGAGGGGAAAACAATTATCTAGTTGGATTCCCTTCTATATAACCTGATGCTTCTGAAACATCTCCTTATTTATCAGATGAAAGGTACATATTTGTGTCTTAGTAGGGTTGGGTTCAGGTTGATTTCTACAATAATATGCACCAAGTTCTTCTTGTGCTTCTACTAGAAGATGTTCTACCTTCTGAAACCTGTTCAACTGAGTAGCAAATATGAGGTTGTCAGTATCAATGAAAAATGGTTTACTTGAGCAAATGGCTGGCCATTCTTGTAGAGGCTGAAAAAAACAGAAGACAGTACACAGATCTGGGGAAGACCATTGTTTCGAGTCTTCCATTGATTGTTGTTGTTGAAAATTAATGAAAAATTTGTGATTTTCTGACTCTGAGCATCACAACAGGCAATTTTTACATACGTGCACCTAAATTTGAAAATTAGCTTCTCTTTTTTGTGTGATTTGTCTTCAATATTTAAGTACAAGGTTTTTTTGAAGCCTGATTCAGTCACATCTCACTAACATGTTTTCTTTCTTAACCATACATAATCTATAATACACTACCTATTCTCATTTCAGTCCAAACCCAAACTTCTCTGAATCTAATTTCAGGAACCTGGGTTCATCAAAAGGAAATGTACATTCGCAAAGCAGATCTGTCTAACAGTTATGATGTATGTATGCATACATGCAGTGATGATGGTCAAAACTAGTTGGCAACCATGCAATCAAGGAGTTTCATGTTTACCTTACAGCAGCTACTGCCTAGTTTGCAATTGGGTTCAGAGGAAACAGGGAATCCACTCCAGAGTCTAGTTTGATCTTTAATGGGGCTTTTCAAAATGCGGAGCCTATCTGGAATATGGTTGAGTCCTTTGGGTAGTTCTTGTAATGTTCAAACCAAAAACTAGAATGGATTCACCTCTTCCCCATGACACTAAAATCATTAACCTCCACTGTAATACCCAACCAAAAGGTGTGATATATCGGCCTTTAGTTTCAAAACAAGGTATTGTTGTGCAGAACACTTTCAAGAGTATGATGAAGAAGAACTGGACCACTTTAGGAATACTGTATAACTAAAAACAGCAGAAGAGCAATCCAAACAAAGCCCTGAATGAGCAAAAGGGGAAGATTGCCATTGTAAATGAAATGCATTTTTGTAAGGGGGTTAGTGCTCTTCAGAGACCTCAATCCCCCAGATATCACTTGGAGAGAATCTCCTTCTAACAGTTGGAACAAGTGTAAATGCTTTTCCTGGGAACAATTGGGGTTTTGTGTAGAATCATGAGAGAAACAGGAATAACTGAGATGCATTTGGGAGAAAATATAGTAATGGGTTGAAATATAGATATTTGTCATGCTTGTTCCCAGCCAAATGATGGGTAAAGAAAAGTCACAAGCAGTCCAAGAATTAAAACATATTTGTTGATTCATATCAGTAAATCAGTTCTAGTTGTTTTGATCTTCACCAGAAGAGGACTTCCTAAAGCTGGAAGTACAAAACACTCCCAAAATAACTGCATGATAAGAGGAATATTTCTCAATAATGTTACTGTTGCTTAGAAATTCGATGCCTACTTTATAGCAGCTACTGTATAAATTGCAATTAGGTTAATAGGAAACAGGGGTGTTAGTGGAGTATGGAGGAGGAGGAGGAGGAGGAGGAGGAGGAGGAGGCGAAGAAGAAGAAGAAGAAGAAGAAGAAGAAGAAGAAGAAGAAGAAGAAGAAGAAGAAGAAGAAGAAGAAGAAGAAGAAGAAGAAGAAGAAGAAGAAGAAGAAGAAGAAGAAGAAGAAGAAGAAGAAGAAGAAGAAGAAGAAGAATTTAATTTATGTCTCAGTCTTCTCCCTCAGAGCTTAGGGCATCTGAAATTTTACAATTTTAAAAAACATAAATAAAGTCACAAATTATAGATATTAAATTAAAGATGATGCCATCAAAGGACAGTTCCATTGCTTTGATTCTGTGAATGATGATTGTTTTGATAATTTTAAAATGTGCTTGGAATTTGTCATGGTACTAATATTGTAATATAACAGAAGAAGCAATTCAAACAACCCACCAGATCCCACAGGAAAAGACCCATAGAGCTCAACTGCAAAGAACATGCTTTACATTCAAAAGGTCCCAAGTTCAATTCCTGATAGCTCCACCTAAAAAAAAAAAAATCAGGTCACAGGTATTGAGAAAGAGCTCTTTATATCTGAGACCCTGGAGAGCAACTGCCAGTCAGTATTGGCCTTGATGGATGAACAGCCTGACCTGGTGTAGAACAGTTTCTAAGTTCCGTTATGGGGCTGCTTCCTGTTGATTGACTGAAACTTTATCCAAAGCAGTAAGCGAATGGTTTCTCTTCCAAATCAAGTCTGGCTTTCTCAAACTTTCTATTTGTTAGGTCACAAAGGCAAAACATTGTGTTCATTAGCAATAGAAGTAGCATCAGGAACAGTATACATTGCATACATTTAAGAAGACTAGAAAAGCAATGCCCACTGTTTTAAATAAGTCAAATGTAATTATTTAGGAGAAACTATCTACCTATCCATCATCTTACATAGCTAATCTATGGTCTCATTGCATATTCTAAAAAATTAAAATCCCTTTGCTTAAGAAAAAATAACAGAAAACAAAAGAAGCACCAATAAGATTTGATTATACTGCAATCTTTATTATGAGATGTACAGTTATCTTTCACAATAATTTATCTTGAAGAGCACCAATTTGTGTTGCTTAAGTCTTAGATGTATCCATGAGAATACCATTGAGCTTCTTCACGAGCAAATCTTTCAACCTACCTCTCTGCCCCACATACCTGAAATTGTATTCATGTGCACATACCACGCTGCTTTGTATGACTGCTTCCAGGCAAACGTCTTTGCGCAAAGGCAGTATTTCACAGCCTTCAGACATTGCATTAAATTTTTACTATATTGCAATTCCTATTGCAACAGACAGATGTATTTACTGATTACTATTTTAGAGCAGCGTTACACTGTTACCCCATTTCTCCAAAAGGTGCATTTCCCAACATTTCACCATTAACATCTACTATCAAATAAATATCAGTTATATTCCACATTTTGTGCAAGTGCATGTGCTGCTTTAAATGCATAGAGTTGCCACAAAAATTAGATTAGCCATTTCAGCATTGCAATGGAGCAGTATTATAAAATTATTACTGAAATCAATAATGCCTTCCTTTCTGTAGCCAATCCTACAGACGGATGTTGCTTATAAAGATATTAAACAAATGGATTATTCACATTTTCAATGACTTTCCAAAGGAAGAAAAGGACCTATTATAATTATCATATCGAATTGGGGTAATAAATGAATGTAATTTTTATTAACAGAAGTTAATGTACATAAAACAAATGTTCATTGAATTATAGAGTATGGTAATATCTACATGCCTAGTTGTGTTTGTCATACTTTCTGCCTTTTGGCAACATCAGAATTATAACAACCTGATTTATGCACTAAATTTAATGCATAATATGACAACATACCAATATGTATGCCTTATAATGTATAATTTAAACACAATTGCTATATATTTCACCCATATTTTTCTGGCTTAACAATGATCTCTCATGTGTCTAGGCTTTTTTTAAATAGTGAAATGGAGGTTGCCCAATATGAATGTCAGTTTGAATTAATGAATATTTTCATAAAAATACTCCAACTATGAATGTTTTAAAAACCTTGTCATAACATTCACCAAATTTACACATGACAGGTAGCATGTGTTACTGCATTTTCACTTTAAATATTTAATGAACTTCTCTTTAAATCCAAGATTCATAACCCAAAGGGCTTCATTTTCTTACAGTATACGCAATTCAGGAGACATTTATTAGTATAGTCTTTATTTCCTGCACCAACAAAATGTTGTTCAGAATAGAGTCAGCACTCGGGTTCTTATGGAATATTTTATTCAAACATTTTAATTGTATCTGCAGTTGTTATGGTTGTTCTTTTCCCTTTGGCAATATCTGCATAGACATGATAGATCTACCAATGATTCCTCCATCTCAGATACAATGGAAAGAAATTTAATAATGAACCATGAAATGCAAAAAGGAAATATTAGGAAGCTCTTTCTTTTTCTTTTCATTTCTGCACACACCAGTCTTTAGAGGCCTATAAATTGTTGCTTGTGAACACCATAAGACAGATTCCCAAGATTCCATCATCATGAACAATGCAATCCATAAAGAAATCTATGCATTGGGGGATATTTCTCTGAAGTTGCTTTTAAAAATACTGCTACTACATGGACAGTACATTTCCTATTCATTGTTGCCTAGACCTTGAAAATACAGGCTTGAGATTTTCCTTTCTTCTGCCTTCTTTCAAGAATGGTTAAATGCTCATACTTATTTAAAAAGGAAGCCAACAAACCATTGTTGGAGCAATATATTACTATGTTAGAACTGAAGGTTGTCCACTGATGGGTCATTCTCACTTGACCTTGTTTGCACAGAAAGGTAAGCTCACCATGGTAACCTTGGTCTTGTGGCTTTCTATACAGTAAATCATTTCAGCTCTCCTCATGTAATTCTTTTATTGGCTGTGCAATTGAAATGTCATGCTTCACGAACAGAGAAGCTAGTAATTTCTTACGGATGATTAAACCACCTCTGTAATGTACAAGCATGGATGGAACTGTATGTAGCAGTCTTAAGCATGAACTTCATGGGCAGGGGAATGAACACAAAGTTTTCAAATGCTCTAATACACAATTACATGAGGCTATATACTACCTTAAAATGCACTTTCAGAACATGGGTGCAGGCTTTTACAGAGTCTTCAGTTCACTGATCGATATCCACCTTCCTGAAATAAATATGCAGTGCTTTGTTTTTATCTATCTATCTATCTATCTATCTATCTATCTATCTATCTATCTATCTATCTATCTATCTATCTATCTATCTATCTATCTATGGCTAGATGGTATTGCAGACACAATGGGCACAGAGCTGAGCGAGTTGAGGAGGATGGTGGAGGACAGAAGTGCCTGGCGGACAGTGGTCCATGGAGTCGCAAAGGGTCGGAATCGACTGTGCGACTGAATAATAAATCTATCTATCTATCTATCTATCTATCTATCTATCTATCTATCTATCTATCTATCTATCTGTCTATCTATCTATTATCTCTTTCACAATTCTATTCCAGATACACCGTATAAAAATACCAGCAGAGGGTCTCTGCAGGATCATTAGTGTATTAGAAGATTTGGTAAAAAGCAATTGGCAAACAGCTGATTTTACAACAGCTTTTATCTTCAGCAATAAAATTTCCAAAGAATAAATCCATTTAATTTTGCTTCTAAGAATTAATCTTGTGAGTGAAAGCAGTAATCAGTATACCTTAAAGTACCCTTAATACTCTTATATCAATTATGTGAAACAACAAAATAGAGTTGCACCAACTGTCCTCTGTGTATTTTTCCCTGTCTTGTTCTAGTTTTTTAAATGTATTTTTTCCTCCTAACCACCAATATTGGTTATAATATTGCTAACTGGAATGACCTATATGTCTCCTCACCCACAGTATGAATTGGTTGTACAGTGGAACCTCGTTTAACATAATTAATGCGTTCTCCAGGATGTTTCTTACAGTGAAAATTACTTTAACTAAATTTCCAATAGGCATGCATTGAAAACCAAAATACTGTACTTTAACTGAAATGCAGTTTCCCCATAGAAATGCATTGAAAACCAATTAATCCATTCTGGGGAAAAATCCGTAAACCGGGCCACTATTTTCTATGGGTTTCCTTTTGTTATGCGATTTTTATATTGACTGGGCCTTTTGTTAACCAAGGTTCCACTGCATTACTTCCCAGCCTCTCAAAGCCCAACCCCACATCCACGTCACATGAGGTCCAATTAAGGGATTGCTAGGACTGGGCGAAGTATGGTGTGGCCTTGCACAACAGGACTGCTATGATAGCCATGAAGGTCATCCTGGATTATCCCAAAAAAGCTTGGCCAAAGGGGCTCTGGTGAAGTTGTGACAGTCACAGCAAGCCGGCAAAGGATAACCCATTGCTAAAAGAAACTACAAAAGAGAAGTAAACTGACTGAACAAACCTGCAAAGATTATCCAGTGAGATATTCTCTGTTGCATGTGGAGTCACACTACTCAGTATGCAGAAAATGTTCTTCAGTTACAACAATTTGGTGCTAAAAGATATGTTTTTTGTGTAACTGCACATCAGTATGTCAATTAATGTTATTGATATTGAACTTTTGGTGGGGGGAAAGTAGGGATGTAAATCATAATGCTCTTGAATTCAACTATTAAGTAAATAAATTTACCAATAGTTAACTGTGACCATATGCATTGTAGGATTCTGGGGGTTGTAGTCCAAAAACCCAGACATTTCTCCAGATGTAGATGAGAAACAAATGTATCTGTTTATCTACAGACACATGAGAAAAGCTCACTGATTTACTGCTGTCTTCACAAAAAACAATTTCAGTCCTTACCCAGCCAGTTTTTAGTGCTGTCAAGACACTTCTGACTTCTGATGTCCTTCATAGGGTTTCTGCAGTGTATGAGATATTTAAAGAGTGGTTTTATGATTGCCACTTTCCACAGAATCCCCATGGTGAAGCAGGAATTTGAACCCAGGTTTCCTGAGACCTAGTGGATCACTATATCTACTATATTACAAAGGATCTTCAGAATCCCATAGCTGTTTTAATAAAACAGCACACATGTACTTTCCTTCCTTCCTTCCTTCCTATCCCACCACAATTAGTGTAACTGGTCAGCCAAACCCATTCTAACCTTGCTTTGACCTGAAGTACTCTACTTCAGTGGCATTATCGCAGCCATTTCTGGATCTATATTTGTAGATGTGGTGGGGCATAAGTTGAATATACATAAATGTTGCACTGAATGCATTTCCCAGCTATAGTGGTAATAATAATTTAAATACGGTGTACTATAATTCCAAAGTGATGTTAGAAAAATGGCAATGAAGATTTCACTGAGTGACTGACATTCCTTAGTTTCTATAAGCAGAGAAAAACAATTGGCCCTGAGGTGAAAGTTGTGGCTGGTTTTACAGGTTTGCAGTCTTCAGTATCAAGCAAAGACCATTTTTTCAACTTTTCTGTTTCTCACCCATCCCTAAACTCCGCAGTGGTGAGCCTGAACAGGAGTCCTATGAGCGTTGAAAGTCACTTATTTTTTCACATTTCATCTATCATTGTTTGATTTTGCATAGGGCTCTTACAGCTTTTTCCCATTAGTGGATAAATTCTTCTCTCCTAACTCACTACCTCAATATAAAAAGTAAAGGGTAAATTTTTAGTACAGTGCATTTATAACCCAGCCCTCATGCTCTAGAATACACTATGGAAAATGTATGAAAGCAATATGAATTCATAGGACAGTGGTGGTGAATTTATAGCATGCGTACCAGAGGTGGCATCCCAGCACATAGTTTGCCATGCCCCTCTGCCCAACAGCCTAACGGGAGTGCTTCCTCCCCAAACACAGAGTTCACCCCATCCCTCTACCCAGCAGCACAATGGGAGTGCTTCCTCCCTCCCCCAGTACAGTTTGCCCCACCCTTCTGCCCAGCAGCCCAATGGGAGTGTTCCCTTCCTCCCCCATTGCTCTGTTGGCACTTTGTGATAAGTAGGTAGGTTGCAGTTTGGGTACTCGATCTCTAAAAGGTTCACCATCACTGTCATAGGACATTTTACCTTGACAAAGAAGATGAAGCAATCTTTATTCAAACTGAGCTCTGTACATAGTGCACATCAGAGTCTCGTGAAGCTTTAGACCACTCAGCTGTTCTTCAATACATCTGCAAAAATTATGTCCCATCTTCACAGTTTTGAAAGGTTTTGTGTTTACTATATATCTCTATGCTTCAAAACATTCGCTCTGGTCCAGTACTGTTTATGGCAACTTTCTTCATTTGTAGCAGATGGATTTCATTTAGAACTGCAGTTAAAGGTGCCAGCACTAATTTGCCCTTTTCAAAGTAGGTCAGTGTCCAGGAATCTCAATTTCTTAAATTAGATTAAATTTTCATGGAGTCACCAGTTTTCTTCATGCAGAGCAGCATTTTATCACTGGATTTAGTGAAAAGCATTGGAGAAGGCACATGCAAATGTCTAATTTCTTTCATTGCATGCCCATGTCCATAATAAAAACTCAATTTTCTGAACTATTTAAATGGATATACTATACTGTATATCTGTCATCATACTTTTGACTTGGGCTCAGGAACAGCTTTTTACAATGTTCTACAACAGCAACATATTAGATGCTGCTAGGCAGGCTATTATCTCCTGGAAGAAATTTTGTGTTCTATTGGTTGAAATTCTGTTGCTTAGCAAACTTGCAAATACAGTTAGACCTCACTGACTAAATGGAGTCAACTTCTTTGTTAATTCTCTTTTTTTTCTTCCACTTCCATGTCTAGGCCAGAAATGAAACTACCAAAATGAAGCCACTTTTTAGCAAATTCATTCCACAGTTCCTTATTTGTGAGAAAGAATAGCCAGCACAACAAGGTAGCTGTTGCCCGGAGTATTTATTTATTTATTTATATTTGTTTATCGCCCTCCTCCCCGAAGGGACCCAGGGTGATTTCCAACAATTTTAAAAACACTTAAAAATTAAAAACTTTAAAAAGCTTAAAAACTTAATTAAAAGCTAGGTATTATAACTTGGACGTACTGGCGGTCAAACCATCCAACTGGCTGGGGAAATTGAACAATCCACTCCCCAGACCAGACCTGCCAGCCAGGTTTTCACTCCTTTCCTAAAGGACAGCAACTCCGTCTGCAGGCGTAGCTCTATCGGGAGGAAGTTCCACAGGGCCGGAGCAGACACTGAGAAGGCCCTCGTTCTAGTGCCAGAGAGATGCGCCTCTCTGGCTGATGGCACAACCAGAGAGCCTCTCGGGTCCGCTCTGGTGGGCCGGGTAGATGTCCTTGGGACGATGCGGTCTCTCAAGTAACCTGGACCACTACCATAAAGGGCTTTAAAGGTAATAACCAGCACCTTGAATTGCACCCGGAGGCAAACTGGGAGCCAGTGCAGCTCCCTCAGCAGCGGTGAGGCACGGGCATAACGCCCGCATCCCAACACTACTTGTGCAGCTGCATTCTGGACGAGCTGAAGCCTCCAAATGGTCACCAAGGGCAGCCCCATGTAGAGCGCATTACAATAATCAAGTCTGGAGGTGACCAAGGCATGTGTGACCATGAGCAAGGAGTCCCGGTCTAGGAACGGCCGTAACTGGCGAATCACACGAAGTTGTGCAAAGGCCCTCCTGGCCAAGACCGTCACCTGCTCTTTGAGCAGTAGTCGCGAGTACACCCGATTGAGGTTCAAAAATACCACAATCTTTGAGGAGAATCTTTCTGTGTACCCCATTAGTTCTGTTGATTCAGCAGGTCTACTCTAGTTGTTACGTACAAACAACAGGATTTCATCCATTGATTAGTGGCAATAAGAGAAACATATACCCCATCCCAATGATGGACTGAGACTGATAAGATATGTAGTTAAGGGTAGAAACAGTTAGTTGCAAGACCAAGGAAGAAAGAATACAGTAAACAAAGCAGCAATCCCTAATGGAAAAGAAGTTGATTTATTATGACCTTGTTCGTCTTGATTCACAGAATCATCTACATAAATGGTAACATGAAAGGTAACAGATGAGATTTATATAAGTTATACTAGGAGAAAGGAAGGGTTCAACTTCCAAGAACTCTTCAATTTTAGTCAGCATATGTGTGGATACAGGCTTCTTAATTCATGAACTTGATGGGCAGACATTTTTGTATTATATAACAATCTGTACGTACATATTAAATCTAACACAATCGGGTGAATTTAGAATATCCTAAGTGAACAGCAGCTTTCCCCATCAATAGAATAATTTTGAAAATGCCAGACATTCTCTTTTCTTATGATTTCATATAGTTAACTTCTCATAGGAGTTTAACACATTTTAATGGAATACTTTGGTCTGGAACATACATGCATAACCTGAGAATAGGAGCACGTCTCACACTAACTTTTAAAATAAATGCTACATGAAAAGCAGATTCATGATGACAGCATTAACCCTTGAATTTGAAGATGATAGAAAACTGGAAAGGATTAGAAATATTTAACAGGATCACCTAAGAAACTCCTTTGTTGTGCCAACATCAATTGGAGGCTGTGCAAGAAAAATATTGGTCTGATTATTTGTGGCTCTAGTATAGACCTCAAAAGCAGATCTATGAACAACATAGTGTTAGCATCTAATCTGGGGGGTAATTGGCCAAGATGAATAGCAATAACGAGGATATTTCCAGGAGGTGTCACAGCTGGTATACCAGCCTTAGATAGTGAAATGCATATCTTGCCATGGATGATACTTGAGTTTTCACTCTGGGGCCAGATATGTCAGTATTCACAGACTGTTCACTCAATCCTCAGAGGAACAGAAATCCTACTTAAAAGAGACTGAACTCTTTACTCCACTCCAGTGGGCTGTCAAAATTTTTACTACCCCACCGTGGGTGGAGCCGACGCTGTGGGCAGAGCCAACATCATGATGTCATGATGTTGTGGGCGGAGCCAAAGAAAAAAAATTAAAAATTAAATTAAATTAAATAAAAATGCACATTAAAAGTAAAATAAATACATAGAATACATAGAACACAAATCAACCCACCCACCTACCTCAAACACAAACCTGTCACTTACCTAGCCTGGGGTCAGGGAGATGGCATTAGGCAGGCAGGCACTAGGCAGGCAGGCAGGCACTAGGCAGGCAGGCAGGCAGGAACCGCAGTGGCACAGCAACATGCTGGCAAACCACCGCTGCAGCAAACCGCCACAGTGGCATGGTGGCCAGGCGGCGCAGTGAGGAAAGGCCACAATTGCTGCTCCTCCAAGTGCTGCCTACACCCTTTATGGGCAGCCAAAATGGCTGCCCAGAACTGTGCATGTGTCAAACCTCCATTTGACTCATGCACACTTCTATTTTTTTAGTGCACATGTGTCAAATGGAAGTTTAACGCATGCGCAGTTCTGGGTAGCCATTTTGGCTGCTCGGAAATACACATCCGGAGGGTGGCCAGAGAGGTGACCAAACCGGTCACCTGGGGGTTTACCAACCCCCCTGGCAATATCCTCCGGATGGCCACTACCGGTTTGGGTGAACGGGTCCAAACCGGTAGCAGCCCATCACTGCTCCACTCCCTGAGACACTAGCAGTAACTCTTCCCTATTCTGTCAAACTTGAGACTCATTTTATTGGATTTTATCCAGTCTCTTACTAAATCCTGGGATTGTTTTAGTACTTTTACAACCTGACCCAAATCTTTAGAAGGAATAATAAAGCTACCTATTATCAGCCTACCAATAGCATCTCATTTCAAACCTCTGGGAAAACTTACGGAGTGGTTTCATGTAGATGTTAAACAGCACAAATGTCATGGGACAGCACAAATGTCATGGGACTGAGCAGCAGTAACTACCTTTTGGACTCAGCCATTTACCAAAGTACACTCCCCAACCGGACAGTCAATTGGCTAAAATGTCCATGAGAAATAAATTAGTAGGACCTGCTCATCTTTCCTTCTTCCAGCATTTTTCAAGGTAATTTTGGTATTCAGCCTAGTTTGAAGTAATCAGTATCACCCAAAGTATCTCAGGTTGCATGGCAACCTTGTGAACGACCAATCATTAACAACAAATTTCAGAGATGAAGGAGGATTTCTTTCAGTACAGTTTCAAAATCATATCCTTTATGGCAAAGAGGGACAGGCTGTCAGCATGATGACTACTATACTGAAAATGAGCCAAAAATAGCATGCCGTGATCCAAAAAGGCAAATGCTATGTTCAATTTAGTAAGTCAAAATTTGGGATAATTCTGTTTAGACTTCAGTTTCCACACACACACACATTACAACAGTATGACCAATAACAAAGAATCTGGTAAGTGATGTCCAAAGTATCTAGCAGTGATGGCTAACCTTGGTACTCCAGGTGTTCTTGAACTTCAATTCTCAGAATCCCTGATCAGCGGGAGCATTAACTTGGGCTTCTGGTAATTGAAGTCCAAGAACACCTGGAATGCCAAGGTTAGCCATCACTGATCTATAGGATAAAAATTTGATTAACCACAACTATAGTTCAGAAGGGCTGTGAGAAAATGAGGGAGATGAACAAAGAGATGTGTAACTGATGCAGATTACAAGAACCAAAATATGTGAGAAAAGACAATTTAAAAAACCAGATTATCATTAATTAGCCTTAAACAAAAGAAAAACAAGCAGACAAATGTCCCACATTTCTTACTCTGATGTTTATTTTCTACCTTGTAAACATTTAAAAGCTCCTGTTTTTATTGGATGCCTTCTAGAGAATATCAGGAATAGCAGCACCATAGTATCCGATAATTTTCAGCTCATAAGAAAGACTACCAATTTTCTTGATCAATTGATTTGAATTTTTTTATTTAAACCAAATATCTAAGCCAGGGGTTACCAACATTTTCGCAGCAGAGGCCATTCCCACCCCCAACACTCAGCTGTCTGGGACAGAAGCATGGTTGCTCCCAGTGCTTATGTCAGGGGTTTCCAACGTTTTCCCACCAGTTGAGCAGGCGAGATGCATGGTTGCTTCCAGTGCTTCGATTTTCAGTGGCAGCGGCAATCACACAATTTTTCAGCTTCTTGCTCAGCCTCCAACACTTCCCAAGGCAGCAGGAGTGTTTTTGGAGCATTTTTGCTCCATTTTAGGAATTTTTTGCTGCATATCTGCTGCAATTCACCAGCTAACATGTGGCGCTTTGGGACGTGCTGGTTCCGTGGTTGGAACCCAGGCACTGCTGGAAGCTCCACCTGGCACCGGAAGTGAATGAATACACTTAAAACATAGGGGCTGAGGTGGCTCAGTGGTTAAGAAGCTCACCTTGTTAGCTGGAAGGCTGGCAAGTCAGCAATTTGAGACCCAGGTACTGAATGACAGATTGAGCACCCATTTCTGTCCCAGTTCTTGGGGACATGAAAGTAGCCTCATTCAGGTATCCCGGGTGGAGTTTATCCAGCAAAAATCCTTCCAACCAATAATAATAATAATAATAATAATAATAATAATAATAATAATAATAATAATAATAATAATAATAATAATAATAATAAAAGTATAAGTGTTGTTGTTGTTATAATACTTAAAACATAAAAACAAATTTAAAACAAAATTAATGCCACATGAATAGAAGAAGAAAAAAACCAGAAACAACACATCAAAGAAAGGGGAGGGACCAACAAAAAAACCCATCAATTACGTAATGAAGCTTAATTGCAAAGGCCTTACAGAACTGAACCACCAGTGGAACAAAAATACATTTTTAAAAAGCCATAGTAGTGGCTGCCACATATTAGAGTGACTATCAAGAAAGCACTTTCACATCTGCCCCAAACATCCTTCTAGGGATTATTGGACCAAGAAAAAGTTGCCATCTCAAAGGCCATGCAACTTCATATGAGAGAGTACTGTCTTCTTAACACAAGTAACTCAGAGCTTTTAAGGTTATAGCTTACACTTTGCATGATACCTAGTAAGTACAGCATCGTATGTCCGACTGTCTGGCTGGACATCCCACTATGGTAATGGAGTAGACCATACAGCCAGCGACTCAATGTCAAGTGTTAGACAGTGGTAAATAACCTGACTCCCTAAAGGGGCCAATGCCTATGCAGATGAGCCTCTTTTAGGTGGAGTGATGGTCCCCTCAGTGGAGGAAATGCTACTGGAAACCGTCATATTGGACCCAACAGCAAAATGAATGGAGGAGGAACTCTGATTCCCGACAGTCATAAGAGATGGAAGAGGCCATGCCAGATGGACTGGCTGTGAAGGTTAATATCCTCAAGGCTGAGGCAGTCCATTGCAGTCCTGGTGCTAAATGCTGCATGTCTCATTTCATATGTGCTGCAGGAGATGGCTCCCAGATCAAAATGTGTGGGTTACTTCATGGAAAACTGGGATCCACCTTAAACAAATTCATGCCAATGACATTTTTCCTGCTTGGGGCGGGGTGGGGGGTCGGATGCAAGTTGTAGTCAACGACAACAACAGGATCATATTCTGTCCAGTAAAACTATTGTTACAAGAGAGTCATAAGCTCACGATATGTAATAACTGTATTCATTTGTATTATTGGTCGATCTTTTCTCTGACATTGTCAGATTTTCCAGTCTGTCAAGTACATTTTAGATACAGACTTACTTCATGGTTGAGCTTTGAGTTTTCAGTGGAGGAGGGGACACAAATGAAGAGATATCTTGACTATGACTCCTGCCCACATCAGAAAACATAAGTAGAGTTATAGTCAGCAGAGCCTCATTAGTCCCAGAAAATCGCAACAGCTGAAGCTTCAGTCAATTCAAAACCCTCAGGTTGAGAAAGATCTATTATCTGGTGCAAGTAACTGCCAATGAGTGAGGCTCTTCTTCTCGCAAATGGAAGGGTTAAAGAATGCAGCACTTGGACCACAGGCTGTGCCATTTGCAATGATTGTGCTGGTGCAATTATTCAATCCACAGCACACATTAGAAGTGGGGAATTATTGGTATTTCAAAAGTGTCACTATTTGAGAGCGTTTCTGAGAATAGATTGGCGTCTATGACAATTAGCTAGCACCCCTAGAGTTTTCAGCGCAAGACTACTGCTGGGGCCCTATCAGAACACTTTTTTAAGAATTGGTGCCTGGCCTCCATACCTGAACTATGAAAGGCAACTGCAAAGAACCACTCTTGCCTTAAACTCTCTGCCATTGTGTACCGGATGCTTCCTGGAAAAGAGGTTGGATAGCTTGCTAGTAATAGACTCAGAACTTACTGAGCATACAGGTACACCATTATAACAGAGGTCCCCTGCTGATCAAGAGCATAAGTAACATCAAGGTATTTGCCTTCTCAATCCATTTTCTTTGCTCCAAACGATGGATTCCTGCAGTGCTCACAAGAACAGGAAAAATGCAGTGACAGCAGTCTTCCAGTTACACTGCGGATGGAAGCACAAGGGTGCCATTTTCAGTGCCTTTTTCGGACATGCAAACACTATTCCAGAAAGTTTGGAGTACAACATTTTACCATGGAAGATGTCAAATACATCTCTCAGACTTATAAGCATACATTAAATTAGTGCACTGGCATAGCAAATGCAGTATGCATCTTTTACATTAAAATACTAAATCATGCCAGCTTTGATACACTGATAATTTTCAGATGTGGAATTGAAGCTACCAGGTAGGCTTGTACTAAAAACAGGCATTTTTATTTGGCGTGATACTGGAATTTTCAGTTGATTCTCTTTTTCCTGGTCATTGGTATGCTAGCGGGGTGCGATATCATTTCCCAATTCTTCTGAGAACTCATCTCAGAAAGTTTTCTCTCTGCTGTTGTCACACTGAAATCAAAATTACATGTTTGCTTTGCATGTGAAAGAAATTTACCATAACACTAAATGCTGCTGGCCTATTTATTGTACCCAATTCCAAAGTAAAACAATGTACATATTTAGCAAGCAAGATAAATGGCAATTAGATATTTACAATACAAGTAGCCAGGCAACAAAATGTTCTTAAAGGATTACATATCTTTCCCCCTCCTAATGTTTATCTAATATAAAATGTTTTTTTTCCATGAATAAAGGAGGGAGGGGGATGTTCAGGCTGAGAGAATCCAAAACAATCATTTATGAATTTGGAAAATTTAGATTTTTTTTTCTTTTTGCCCATCCTTAAATTATAATTATGTGCTGTAGAGACAGTTCTGATTTATGACAACTTTTTTCAAAGTTTTCTAGGTAAAGAGAAGTGATTTATCATTTCCTGCTTCTGGGAGTACCCTGGGGCTGTGCAGCTTGCCCAAAGCCACACAGGTTGGCTCTTCTGGATGCACAGTGGGGAACTGAACACCCAATCTCTACATTAATCACTGAGATATCCAGACAGCTTTATCTATCCTTAGCATCTGCTAAATAGAGGAAGTTGCCAAGATTGCTGGAAATCCAAAGAAAGTCATAGACAGTGTTTATCTCCTTTAGTCACACACCCTGTCTCAGCAGGACAGTGTGTGGGGCATGTGTGTGTTTGTGCATAAAGGCATGATGATGCCATATCTTTGCCTCATGCTACTGGCAATCACAGTTGGGTGCTGAGGAAGACTGATTTAATGATCCAGTTACTCCCGAGTAAAGCCTTAGCCTACAAATTAGTGGGAACACACCTGAATTGATGCCCTGCTGCTAAACCAGGAATTCTCAACCTTTTAAAGCCAGGTGCTGGGTCACGCTCCCTCAGGCAGTTTCAGGGGCCAGATGGCCATTTTGCCCTTCCTACACCACATGGCACTTCCTGGCATGGTAAACGCGGTGGGGGGCCAAATGAATTGGTGCTGTGGGCCACATCTGTCACATGGGCCACAGGTTGAGAATCCTGGGCTAAGCAATCCAGGATTTAGCTTGCCTTCTCACATATCCTGACCTTAGCCAGGCGATTAGTAAGTTAGCTGATAGAAAAATAAACAACTCCAGTCATCTTCAGGTCTTTTAAAAATATATTGTAGCAAAAGTAGGTTACAGAAACCGAGTTTCAGGAAGCAAAATAATTCTAAGCAAATAAAGCATCTTTAGTTGATTAAGCATACTAAAAACAATGAAAACCTTTCTCAGTTTTTGGAAGCCCCTTCTAGTGTAGAAGACTACATGATTGCTGAGTTCAAAAAACTCCCATACACTTACACAGTGCGGAAAGAGCGAGTTTCCAACCTTCCCTTTTATCTCCGCCAAACAAACTCCACCCTTTGAAGGATTCCAGCCAATCACTACACAGCATTACATGTCCATCCAAATTTAGGTTTCATTTCCCTTAGACCATGAGGTTAGATTGTTTTGACTGTCAATCCATTTATTTCCAGCAACAACCCATAATGCTTCTTTCGGTGAAGGACACTCAGGAATCTCCATTACGGATTAAAACAAAAACAAAACACAACCCTGCATTTTAAGCAGTACAAATCCATGACAACCAACACTCAAGGGTCATTTTAATAAAAATACCAAAAGTTCAGTGTGCATTGATCATTTTCAAATAACATGGGACATGGTTTTGCAAATCTTTGCACATGATCAACCTACTAAACACATGGCTCTTAGAAGTATTATACAGTTGTACCTCACTTAAAGAGCATAATGTGTTCCACAGGATTGCTCTTTAAGCGAGTTTGCTCTTTAAGTGAAACACCATTGTAAGTGACTTCTGGTGGGGGGGATTGCGAACCCCGATTTATTTGTTAAGCGAGTTTTTGGTTGGTTTTATTTGTTAAGCGAAGCGAACATTCAGAGAAAATTCTGCTCTTTAAGTGAGTAACTCTTTAAGTGAGGTGCTCTTTATGCAAGGTTTGACTGTATACATAAGAGCACCTCAAACCTCTCCTGACATTATTGATCCAAATCTAGTGGCTCTCCAACTGAATCTTCTGCTCATACCCCTGACACTAATCCTGCTCTCCTCTTCTGGAACATCACTCCACTTGCTTCCACTACAGCTTGGTATCCATCCATATTTACAATGATAGCTAGAACCCTTATTTATCCATATCCAACAACCTTCAACAAACCCCTACGTGATAGCAGTTAATTTAAGCCAGTCACCTTTTTTCTTCAGACTCAACAGATCTATCAAACAGCTCTTGTACAGTCCTGCCTCTTTTCCTTTCCTTCCAGCCAGGAAAAATATGGCAAGGGACAGAGGAAATAGATTTCTTCATCATGCTAATTTAAAAGGAAAAGGCATTTAAACCACCACTACCAAGGACTGATTTGCTTAATATCACATGTATTGAACTACTTTATATTCTCATCAAAAGGTCAACAGATGGATCTTTTGGTTTTATTGCCTGCTAAAATTTCTCTGTGGCTTATCTACGTTTTAATGGTAATTATATTTAATTATTTGAATGATTACTGTTTATTACAAGGAATACTCCCGATTAAGGAAATTTGCTTCCTCATAAAAATAAAACACGTGTGCACATACATATATTGCAAGAAAAGTTGAACAAATTAAAATCAGAGTAGAGTCAAAATGATATCAATATTCTGTGATGATTCTATGAGATTATAATCACTTGGAGGTCATCTGAGGACATAGAATGAACTCAGTTAACTGGGAAAATGGATAATGGACTTTTTTGATTGTGAGGCTTCTACAGATTTATATGCTTAAGATTAAAAAAACACAAGACTTAGACTCTGATGACTGAAGGAACAAAACTGTCATCATAGCACCAGCTCAGGGTCCCACAAGGACACAGCTAAATGTGTTTATATTATGGTTCTTCATGGAGCCATTGCGGACAAAAATGTTGATTTTGCAGCAATCTTTATGAAAGGACTCTTAAAATTTTCTTCACTCTTCATTCCCTAATTTTTATCCCGTCTAGGAATTGGGAGGGGTGGGTGGGTTTTTTTAATTTTAAAAGACTACAGCTTTTAACATCTTCAAAGGAATGATCAGTAGCTATGCTCTTTGGAGGATTGTGGGAGCTGTAGTCCAAACCAGAATAAAAGCATCTGTGGACAAATAACTCCAGTTGGTTCAATCAATCAGGTCAAGTCATATATTTCAAGAGTATGCCTACTTCCCTCCATCTCAATGAAATTGGACAACTTCCCTTTAAACCAGAGCTGGGTAACCTGTGACCTTGCAGATGTTGTCAGGTGGAAGCTCCCATCACCCCAGCCAATAATCTAGTCATTAAAATGATGCCAGTTGGAATTCAGTATTGGCCAGTTGGAATTCAGTATTGGTCATAGGGCTATATAATACCCAATCCTGTTCTAAACTCTCTCCATCAGCTAGTGCTGATACAGTATAATATTCTGAAATGTTTTTAAGGCAGCAGATAGAAAGAGATCACCTTTCTTTCAAGAGCTATGTCTTATTGTTCTGTTAAATGTTTTGCTTGCAGTCTGCCACTTCTAGCTAAACATCTGCAACCAGTCCGGGCAAGTGGTGTCTTTCCGATTCCAAGCAGAAAAAGACACCTTCCAGACACTTCTGTTATACCAAACAACAGGCACAAGGGGCAATCTATCCAATGCATATGGTGAGTACCATGGGAGTAGACAGCAAGATTTTGGAACTGGCATCTGTCAACTCTGAATCTAAACACTATACTTATGGTACTGGAAGATTTATTTAACAACGAATCCTGGAGAAACTGCTTATTGGCAACATTTTAAGAAGGTAGTTAAACATTCTTAGGATTATAGTGAAATGTATAAATGTTCTTGGACAGACATTAATTTTAGCAATGTTCATCCAAAAGCAATAAAATATAGAATTATTGATATTAAATGTTCATCCAACTGTAATGTTCAGAATACTAGAGAGAGAGAAACTGCCAAAATCAACTTCATTCTCCAGTTTTAGGAAACTCTTTCCAAACACTTTTAAAACTATTTCTAACTATAAGGAGGTTTTTTTAAAGCATGCCAAGCATTTTCAACTGTAAAAACCTACAAATTTCAGCTTATAAAAACAGAGATCAATCCTTCATCCCCAACACATGTCCATTTTTTACTTGCTGATGTGGCAGCATAAAGTGATGATCAAATATGCATATTACAGTATTTCAGATTTATGAGCAGTTCATGCCTGCAGTCCTTTTCAACTATCACTATTATAAGGCTTTCCTTATTGTGATGCTATTGCTGCCAGGTACAGACCTCGATTCAGTGATATGGTAGTTTGCCTGTAGCTGAGAGATCACACATTTTACATATTCCCTCCCATTAAAAATCACTGCACAATGACTTTGTGTGAAGTACTTCGACAACGTATGATGGTTTGTGGATTGCACTTTTGCCTTGACACTATTTTAGCTACTGAATCGCAACGTCAACTTACACCCATAGAGTTAAGAGCAGAATTGTGTCCAAAGTGTTAACTAAAACTGGTGCAACAATTATATACCTCTTCTCGTGCTAAATGTCTCAATGATTTCCTCATTCTCCTTGCCTACGTCCTTTGACCAGCCAACCATGTGTCTACTTTCTAGCTACTTTTTGGACTTCCCACAACCCCAATATGAGATGGAGGATTGTGGGAAGTACTTTTGGTAAAGGGAAAAATATTTATTTCATCTGTACTATGCATTGAAGGTCAAAAACTGAAGGTCCTTTTCAGCTCTTTCTGATGCTATTGTACAGCAGAGCAAATCAACATGTTATAGGTCAATTCTAAAAATGGGGGCATCCCAAAAAAATAATTATAACTTTAAAACTGGATTTTAGATCTCTACTAAATTTAGCATGGATAAAACAGGCAGTCTGTTTTTATTTGCGCAAAATTTTGGAAACATTGGGCAAATTGTTTTCAAGTTATTTTTTTTAAGGTAAGGCTGTTTTAACCCCTATGCAAAACAAGCAAAGCTCAATGTCCCTCTATTTCAAATATCTCATATAAATTGAAAAAAAATCAGTCTCACTTATCTTTAAAGAGAGTGATTGCTCCCACCCACATTTTAATTTAGAAAGAATCCAGAATGCAGGGGCTGAAAAGTTATCTTTCCCTTTTTTTTAATTTCAAAAGCTGAATGATATCTTTTGGAAAACATTTTTATAGAGCTTTTGGTCTTATAGGTTTTCTTCCTCAGGCTGCTTAACTCTGTTGAAAGCTGAGAAAACCTTGATCCATTCAGGATTGAACTCAGATTGTGAGCAGAGTTTTGGCTGTAATACTGCAACATAATCACTGCCCATGAGTATCAGAATCACTGAGAAATATAGCCTGTTTGGGGGGGGGGCAAGAGGAGTCTCAGGGAGTATCAGGGGGATCCCTGGATTGGGGTACCCATGCCAAGCGATTCCTCTAAATTCATAGGCCCACCTACCCTGAGAACACTATTCCTTGGTCCCTTGCTGCTCGGATGGGAAGATGGCACTTTTGCACTTTAGGCAGGAATGTGGTAGCAAGGCTGAATAACAGTCCATTTTATTGTCACCTGCCACCTCCCCCCCACACACACAGAGAGAGAGAGAGCAGACTCGAAGATAATTTTTGCCTCCACAGGTTGGGATAGTCTGGCATATAATATTCCCAGGCCGATGACTGAAGCAGGTTGTCCCCCCTTCTTGATCACTGTGGCAACCTTATCTCTCCCCAAAGTAAAATGTCCCTGTAAGAAAGGTTGCGCCCTTGAGAAAATGAAGCCTTATAATTCGGCTTCTCCCTGCTCTGCAAACTTACTCCCCTTTTGGTTCAGATGGTCAAAGACAAAACTTCTCTATGTCTTTGAGGCTTTTTATTGAAGAAGAATAATCCAAGAGTATGCAGGATACATATCGAAGCAATAATCTATTCTACACTAATTTAACAAACTAAGAAAATAGCTAACTTCACTTAGAAAGTATTTCTTCTCTATGGGCTTGAAAGCCCCCATCAGGATTTCCATAGATCTCCATGGTCTGGGTTCGAAGTGACGTGGGCTGACACTTCCTCCCAAAAGGTGTCTTTCCCAAAGGAATGTAGGCTCGCGCCCGCTTCCAATTGGTACTGTCTAAACCATCAAAAACTCAGCTTTAAATATATTTTGTGGGGGCCTCACACCTTCCTCCTGAATATTAAACATGTGAGATGACCTAATTGTTTTGACTAAATGTTGTTTATCCAAACAGGTGTTTATGATGTAACCAAATTCTCACACATGAATTGACATAACCTAATTCTCAGGTGTCTATGTAGGTGTTTGTTTGTCACCCTGTCCCCAGGTGTTTGAACAGATGTTAATGTCCCATGATCCATTTCTATGTGAAAGTCACCTTTCCCCTCTCTCTAAGGTGATTGCATCCATGAAATAAAAAGGTAACTGATTCTTGGGAGGCAAGCTATAGGAAACCTGGGGAACACAGTGAAAAGTAGACATCACATTGAAAACAAAGATTCGTATAGTCAAAGCAATGGTATTTCTTGTGGCAATATATGGTTGTGAGAGCTGGACCATTAGGAAAGGTGATCACAGAAGAATAGATGCCTTTGAGATGTGGTGTTGGAAGAGAGTTTTGAGAGTCCTCTGGACAGCAAAGAGAACAATTAGATTGCTCTTAAAAGAAATCAGCCCTGACCGCTCCCTAGAAGGTCAAATAGTAAAGATGAAGATGAAATACTTTGGACATCAAATGAAAAGAGAGGATTCACTTGAGAAGCCCTTGATGCTGGGAAAGGTGGAGGGCAAAAGAAGAAAGGTGTAGCCAAAAATGAGATGGCTAGATGGTATTGTGGATGCAGTGGGCACAGAGTTGGGTAGGCTGAGGAGGATGGTAGAGGACAGACGTGCCTGGAGGACAATGGTCCATGGGGTCACAAAGTGTCGGAATCGACTGTGCGACTGAACAACAAACAAATAAAGGTGATGGGTTATTGACCTATTGTAACTTCGGGAATCTCCCTTGTTACACAACTGTGAGCTCCCTCACTGGTGTCTAAGTGATTGGCATTGCTACTTAGCAACCTTGGTACTTAGTGATGTGTTAATGTGTGGAATGTGTGGTATGTGTATTGGAATGCAACTGCCTTCAGTGTGCTTCCCTATGAGTTAGCTATCCTCAAACATACAGAGAATATACTATATTAATCTTAACACTTAATAAATGTAAAAAAAATTAAAATATGAAATCATCCCTTGTGATTATCATGACATAGCCCACCCCAGAGCTACATTATTTCAAATGAGATTAAGTCACTGGTTGAGATTTCATTCTTCATTGGATCAACTACAGTTGACTTTTGAAGAGGAAAATACTGGTTGGATAATCTGCAGTGAAACAAGGGCAAGTATTAATATATTACCTTAAGCAGCTATCCCAGCTCATTTGCTGGCTGAAGCATAGACCTGCCTTTTCCATGTTTCTCACTTTGTTTCCTTTTTTTAAGAGCAGCCTCCTATTTTAGCAAACAACACTATTTCCTACTCTTTTCTCCATGTCATTGTTTCTTCAAGATGAGCACCTTAAAGGCTGTCTTCTAGACCAGGAGTTCTCAACCTTTTTAAGCTGGGCCCTGGGGAATGCTCCCTCAGACAGCTTCAGGGGCCGGATGAACATTTTGACCTTCCTCCACCACATGGCACTTCCAGGTGTGGTGGAGGCAGTGAGGGGGCACATGAAATGGTGCTGTGGGCTGCATGCAGCCTGAGGGTTGCAGTTTGAGAATCCATGTTGTCAGTGGTGGGATGTCAAAAAATTTACTACCCCACTGTGATGTCATCACAGTGTGGGCAGAGCTAACGTCATGATGTCATGATGTGGGCGGGGCCAAAGAAAAAAATAAAATAAAAATAAGCACACACACCTCAACCCACCCACCCACCCACAACATAAACCCGTAAATAAATAAATAAATAAAAATTACATTAAAATACACCCACCCACCCCGAACATAAACAAACCCCCCACCCCACCCCAAACCTGTCACTTACCTGTTAGTATAAGTGCCTGGGCAGCACCATGTTGCAAGATGGATATATGGTCATCATACCAGTTCTCTAGGATAATATGCCTTAATGTAAATGTAAAACAGCTGTATCTCCTTAAGGGATCTCCAATTGGAACAGCAATTGGAACAGCACATGTGTAGCTTATTGATGAGGTAACTCCAAGACTTTGTTATAAACCCCACGCCAGGCCGCCAGGCCTTTTTAGGAACTGTGGTAGTACATCAATATAGGTAAAGGTATTAAATACACATTAAAATACACACAGACACACCACATCCAAAGGTGAGTCACTTACCCTGGGGAACAGGCTATAGGGAGCTTCAGGCTAGCAGCTTCTCTTCCTCCTCCCTGCTTGGGAGGACAGCAAGGAGGCCATGCATATGCACCAAGCACTGTAGGCATGCATGCACACCAAGTGCTTGACACACATGCATAGTGGGGGAACCAATGAAAAGGTAAACCCTGAAGGTGGTTCCCCCAAAAAGTTGCTCAAGCCGGGACACTGGGAAAAGTTACTACCGGTTCTGGTAAACTGGTGAGAACCTGTTACATCCCATCACTGCGTGTTGTAGACAAAGCTGCCCATGCAATGAAAAAAAGTGTTCTCTCATGCATCAGTTTAGGTAACAGTAACTGGTAATATGGTATTTTCATTGATGGACTTCTGATTATTAAATATTATCCTCAGTTGAAGCTTAGCATGAGAACTTCAGCCAAAATTCTGCATATTGCTGATAAAGCAAATAGCTTTGCCTGCTTACTTTACATGGACACTCAGAAGAGTTCAGAAGCTTTTGCAATGATCAGTGCTTCCAAAATCTGGAAAGTAAGCTAGAATATTCTGGCACATTCCCCATGTCTTTATGTATTATAACTAGCCACACAGAAAAAAGCCCATTTGAATTGTTCTGGCTTGAAAAACTGGAAGCCTCACAGTGGCAATGATTAAAATGCTGTTTTGAAGGAAAAAGGGCTGGACCAATTTGAATCAGCCTCTGATCATCATGTGATGGGGGGGGGGGTCACCCATTCCTGCAAAATTTGACTATACTGTCACAGATTCAGAAGGATTTGTTAGATTTAGAAATGTTTACTCAGAGCCAGTGCGCGGAAGACTAGGAATCCAATAGCACTTCCCTCTTCATTTATGGAAAGGCGGTAGGGCAGTATATAAATCAAAGTAATAAATAAACAAACTGAGAAGGCTAGAAAAACACAAGTACAAACATTAAATGTTCTTTAAGGATTAGTGAATGAACAAAGCAACTATTTATTTTTCTGAGATATTTCACACTCTCCCAGACATTCCCATGGGATTGGCTGGAAGCTCAATTAGGACTAGATGTCTTCCATTTCCACTCTTATCAAACAAAGTCACAGCAGTGCTTAATGAACTTCCAAACAGAGCTATTAATCATCATGTAACACTCCAGTAGCATCCACACTTAGTCATCACACTACTTCTTCATTCAACAGTTATACAAAATTTGCACTATGATACAGCACTGGTCCCTTAAAGTCCATCAAGACTAGGGTCATTGACAATAGAAGCGGTTCATAAATAAACCTCATTTGGTTCAGGGAGTTACTCTGAAGTAACTGGGATAGGATTGCAGCCCTCTTCACCCTATACCTTCTTCTTCCTGTGAGATGGACTATAGTTCTTTTAAGGAAAAGGGGGGGGGGAAGGGATTTTCCTTTCTCACAAGAAGCTTTTGGAATTTACTTAGTGATAGCTGTCTAAATGCATGAAATCCAAGAAAAATATATCTTTAGATCCTTTCCCCAAAATATTCACTAATCACTTCCCTTCTAATATTCCTACAGATTTCTAGTGAATTTGTAATAGCACTACTGAAGTCTTATGCACACATTACTTGACAGTGATTAAACTCAGTGGTTTTTGTTTCTAAATCAGCATGCATAAGATCGGGTTGCATGGTCTACACCTTCATATTAGCTTCCTTAATACCATTAGACTAGTAGGGAAATGAGATGCCCGGGTAGCCAAAATTGTATTATTCCATGTAGTATCTAGTTTCATAAAAGCAGTTTTCAAAATTGGCTTTTTAAACTGTTTTAAAACTTTTGTTAAAAATGTATATACATTAATTTTTGAGCAGCTCAAGGGTCTTGAATAAATACTGCTTGGTTAGAGAAAATCCATCAGCACATACTCCTCTATGCTTTCCTTTTCATCTAAAATGAATGGTATGACAGTAGAAAAATACTTGAAGTGCTAATTGATGGAAGTTTGATTTTCAAGTGAGCATTTGAAACAGTTAAAGCCATTAAAGTGCACCTCAAGACTTCATTTGTGTCCACAAACTGTTAGTTGCTGCATTGTCCACCACCCCGAGTGAAGAGACAGACACATGTCATGGGTTCAAACATGGGCCACTTTATTACCCTATATGCCGGTGTACAAGATGACTGGGTGTATAAGACGACCCCCCAACATTTCCACTCAAAATATAGAGTTTGTTATATACTCGCTGTATAAGACCACCCCCTCTTCCGCACACCTTCTACACACCAAATAAAACGTAAAAGAACATCAGATTTGATTTCAACATGTTAATTTATATTCAAATGCTTATGACATGCAGAAAAACTGTCACAAGGCTGTATGTTATCAAACATGTACAGTAAACATAAAACAGTGCAAGTGCAAAGTGGTACTTGTATTTGTATTTGTATTTGTATTTTCGACTTATATGCCGCCCCACTCGCACAGCGACTCTGGGCGGCTTACAGAAGAAACAGTTACAATTACATAGCACATTCCATAGGATAAAAACAATTATAGATATCACATAGTAAATTACAAATATCACATAGCAGGAATATCATTAAAAAAACATATCAAAATATAACACCCAGAAAATGATCTCTAATAACAATTGTAATTACAAAACATCAGGACATCAGAGATACTATAACATAAATCATTACAGCATCAAAATTCAATAGGCAACAATATCAAACAGCAATTAAAGATTCCAAATATCAATCCAGTTTACACAAAATTACAAGAATTACAAAAGCAGAAAAACTAAACAGGAAAAAAAACAATTGCTAAATCCTGCAACAAGTGACAAGACTCTCCTCCCCGCCGCAGGTGTTTCTCGCGGCGGCTGGGCTTGGAGAATGTCCTGCCGCCGCAGCGGCTTTTAACCTGACCAGGATGGAGCCCCCGGGACAGGTGGCTAGAGTCCCGGGGCTCGACGAAATGGCGGCGACTCCTCCCCACCGCAGGTGTTTCTCACGGCGGCTGGGCTTGGAGAATGTCCTGCTGCCGCAGCGGCTTTTAAGCCCTGGCCAGGATGGAGCCCCCGGGACAGGTGGCTAGAGTCCCGGGGCTCGACGAAACGGTGGTGACTCCTCCCCACCGCAGGTGTTTCTCGCGGCGGCTGGGCTTGGAGAATGTCCTGCCGCCGCAGCGGCTTTTAAGCCCTGGCCAGGATGGAGCCCCCGGGACAGGTTACTTATTTATCTACCATATATACATGAATATAAGCCGACACGAATATAACCCAAGGTACCTAATTCTGACCTTGAAATCCAGGAAATTAGATTGACCTGAGTATAAGCCAAGAGTGGGAAATATAGCAACTGCTAGTGAGTTTCAGTAATTAAAATACAGTAATATTAATTATTTTATTGATTTTTTTAGAACTGTACTTGCACCACCCACCAGTGGTGGCGCTGCAGGTAAAGTGGGTGGGCAGGTCAATTGCACTGAGGCAGGAAGTGTTGCTCTAGCCTAGCCTCTTACTTCTCCTGCAAGCATGGCTTTTTCCTCCATTTTGGGCAGAGCAAAGAGATAAGGGCAGAAGGTACCAGTAAATGAAACCCTTTCTTTATCCCCACCAGTTTGAAAGGGAGACACAATTGTAATGTAGAGCTTCTTTCTTCATCTGGATGGCATGTAGAATGAGGTGGGCGAGCATCAGGAGGCCACTATGGGCAGCTATGTCTATCCCAACTGAAGTGCACCCGGTGTATAAGACGACCCCCCCACTTGGAGGCATGTTTTTCAGGGTGAAAAAGTCATCTTATACACCAGCAAATACGGTAATCTAAAATAAGTTGTTGAAAACTATTGCACTGAGAACTAAGTAGTGTGGGTGCAAGAGATTAACTCCGGTCAATACTAGAGAATTTTGGATCCAAAATAATAGGTACAGCAGAAAAACTCAGCAGGCAGACCAGCACAGTGCCCAACAGTGGGACCAAGCTATGCGACCAGGAAGCTGGCAAAGCTTCCTGATCAGCTGATCCAGGTCTGCAGTTAATCTGACAGCCGTGAGGCACCCCAAGTGATAGTGTTGTCCAAGGTCCCAAATTAAGGGACCCCAACTGAATAACTAAACAGGCCATTCTGATTAAAATCACATCGCACTACCCACCACACAGGGCACAGCCAATAGCTGAACCCTGATGACCCCCCCCACTGGCCTACTGGGCTGGAGACCCCAGTGCAATGGAAGGAGCAAATTGAGGCAAAAGGCAATGAACCCATAGTGGGCTGGAGGCCCTAGCCTCCGGAACAGTAAAATTGGGCACATAGCATAGTGTCAGGTATAAGAGGAAAAGAATGGGGGTGAGAGAGGAACCTCAGTCCATTGTATGGAAGAAGGTCCACCCGTGCAGGCCTTGTCTTCGTGATTTCAGAAATGCATCATCCCACCTATGAGATGCACACCACCAGCAGACGCACCACAAGGAAAACAGAAGAACGGAGGCAGGGGCACCTCAACCCATCGCATGGAAGGAGCTCCACCAGTGCAGGCCTGACCTTTGTGATTTCAGAAATGCGGCATCCCACCTATGAGATGAATGCCACCAGTGGACAAATCACAAAGAAAACAGAAGAATAGAGGCAGGGGCACCTCAGTCCAATGCATGGAAGGAGGTTCACTAGTGCAGGCCTGGCCTTCATGATTTCAGAAATGCACTATGCGAACTATAAGATGCAGGTGGATGAACCTCATAGTAAACTGTTCAACATGCAAGATCAGCAGGGAGGAACTGCACAGTCTCCAACGCAAAATGCCCCTCAGCAAGTGGAATCAGGAGGGGAAATGCACCTTCTAATGGACGATGTGCACACCCACATGGAAGCACCATGGGACAAAGCTGCGACACAGTAGGCTTCGGCAACGACAGGAACCACGTCCTACAAAAAGTCTGGGAACCTGAAAGAAAAGAGAAGGCACCAGCAGGAACTCCCCACATATCGAGAAAAAGGGGGTGGTATGCAGAAAGCCACAAGATTATACAGACACATGGAGTCAGGGTTCAAGGGAAGCACAGTTACTGTGCACTCATGGCACCACCCAGAGGTTGAGAAGTGGAGTCAACCCAGAGACTCAGGAGGAGTGGACACACTAAGTTCCAGGCACGTGCCATGCCATAAGGACATTGAGATCCCTAGGATGCCAGAGGAGCAGAATATAAATTTGATTAATAAATAATAAATAAATAAATAAATATCTGCTAGAAAACTCTGGGGAAAGCTGATTCTACATGATAATAGCAGAATGAAATTAACGCAACACAATCACACTTATGACTTTCCCCATAGTTCTAGTGCACTCTGAGGGCAGTTAACAGTTAATTAACATCATGCCCCCATATACTGGGTACTCATATTACCCCTACTAAAGGATGGAAGGCTGAGTCAAACTGGATCCCAGAAGGAAAGAACTCACAACTGAATGGGTACGGGACAGCAGTTTAACCGATGTTATCGCCCAGGGAAGGAAGGCCGAGTAAACCCGACCCCCGGGCAAGGATAGAACTCACAATCCTTGGCTCATAGTTGATCCACTGATACCCCATGGGCAGGCCCCACGAGAGTCAAGGCCCCAGGCAATGTAGGCAAGTAAACTGAAAGCAAAACTGCTCACCCAGGAAAAGGTCCAGCAAGGGAGGGGGGAAAAGTTTTTCTTCCTTGCTGATTCAAAGAGGCTGGCTCCACTTGGAGCCTTATGTCAGGATTGAACAATTAATGAGCAGTGTGCTTAAATTGAACTACTCACCAGGCCGGGGACGGGGCAGATCAAGCCATGAGGCAGCACACAGAAGGAACAAGGCATCCAGACCCCTTGTGAGGGCTGCTTGAAGAGGGAGAAGGACTCCAAGCTGAGCAGTTAAAGAGGGTGAGTCAGGAAGGAGCCACCACCTATAAGGCTTCCTAGCTCCACCCTATCATACCATGCAGGCAAGGCCTGTGAGAGCATGCCCATCTCTTCCTGGGGGAAGCAGGCAAAGCCAGCACTGGGGATATTTTACACCATTGCTGGTACATTTTCCTCCCAATCAACCACGATAGGCATCAGCCATTTTTGAGACTTAGTAAATGTTTATCTGCATTATTCAGAGTTTGATACCCCTTTAGCTATTATGGCTCCATCCTACAGAATCAAGAGAGTTGGGATTTTGGTGATGTACTCAGAGTGTTGTATTAAAAAGCTAACTGGTCTGAATTCCAGTAGTGTGCCTCATCAGACAAGCCGCTACTGGATGAGCAATGGATGAGCTCTTACTGCTGCATCACTTCAGCCAAGCCAGCTAAAGACAGTACACTCAACAAGCACCATGACCAAGTCAGTTTGGTGTCCTTTTCAGCTTGGGCCTTGTCTGACCACTCCCAAAAGCCAGCCAAGATACAACAGCCAAGATGGGCACCTCAGGCAGCTACAAAATCGCCGCCACTGCCACCGCCATTGCCTGACGCTGAGTTATTGTATTGTTTAATTATTCCAGTTATTATTGAAATGTTTCTTTACTGCAATAATTTGATTCTTTGTAATTGTAATTATCTATATCTATATCTATATCTATATCTATATCTATAGCGATAGCGATAGCGATAGATAGATATAAAAATGTTTCTGAAATGTTTGTGATACCATATACAGTAATTGTGATTTTGGTTCTTTGTTAGCTGCCCAAAGTCGCTTTGCAAGTAGGGCAGCATGCAAGTTCAAAAATTAAATTAAATTAAATTTAAATTAAGCAGACAATTAAAGTGCTACTATTTAACTTTCTAAGCTTTTACTCTTTTTAAAAACTGAGAAAATCTGAATAAGTGAAAGAAAAAGGAAGCAATGCTTAGATTAAAAACTGGAGCATAAGATACAATACCATACACCAACAAGGAATGGTTTTACTCCTTTAACTGGCACAACCTTTAACTGTCAGCTACATGGGCAATGAAACTTTTCGCAATTAAGTGTACCAAAGAACAGAAATCAGGAGAAGTGGGAATATGTTGTACAATGATTACATTAAAATTAATCAAGATATAGTATTAGCTTTTGCTGCCAGCCAATATTTTAGAGCCTTCCATGCATAGAAAATAACATTAGCTCCAGGCTTGTTTATATTGCTTTGAAAATAATTCACATGACTTTTTCCTTATTGGTGCATTATGAATCTGGCTGTGGGTACATTTTTGTACACACTTAGCTACGAATAGTTGCCATAGAATTCCATGATATGTTCTTAAAATAATCACATGCAAGACACAACTATTGTTATTTATCTCTGAAAGTGATTATTACTGTGTAAACTAAATGCACCCTCTCAATGAAAAACTAAAGCAATGGTGGGGGAGGGGCAAAGTGAATAATATTATCTTTGGATGCAAATTGTGACTTCAGATGTTCAATGTAAGTCTTTAAAATATACTGTGCTTTGATTTCTTGCAGACCACGAAAGACCAAAACTTGTGTTTGCCACCATATTTCTATGGCTCAAATCATAAAATTACCCACAAATATCCATCATTTTAGAAGACTCATAAATTAACCGAGTACTACAGGCATATCATATGCATGCTGACCATAATCCTCCAGTATTTCACTACATAATTAAGGTGGAGAAATGTTACTATTTAAATAATATCATGGACAGAACATCTAAATGCCAGTTTGAAAATAGCTACTTAGAAAGTATACTGTTTAACCAACCACATTTGTTTTTAGCTATAATTGCATACAAACAAAATAAACAAAGAAACACTTTGTTTGCTGAGTCAGTATAAAAAGAAGGTATATTGCAAATCAACACTTACCACAGTGCTTGACGTTGGGTGTAGGACATATTACATATATCATCAGCTGGGAAAACCAACAGTAGTTTGAGTGAGAGCATATGTTCTTGGTAGAATCAACATGAAAAGATAGTTGTTTCACAGAAAGTGGACATTTTTCCTACTTGTGTGTGTGTGTGTGTTTGGGGTGTTAGTCTTCTGTCTTAGAGGAGTCCTGCATTTGGACAATTCTTGTTTACCCAACCCTCTGTTTCAAAGGTGTCAACTCCGTTAAAGACTATAGTTCTTGCTTGTTTGTGTCAGAAGCTATCTGGTGTTGCTTTAGGGGAAGGATCAGCAAACAGGGCACTATTATTACCTAGAGGATGCCCAAAAAATGCTCAAAGTCATCATGTTCTTCGAGCAGGCTTCTTCTACGTCCTTCATAAAATATAGTTTTCTATTTGAGAGCATGGAATAGATGTGCAGTCATAGTTGAGAGCTCAGAGAATAAAATCTTAAAGAGGAAGAACAGGTGCTTTGAAGTTGTCCATCCTTATTTAGCATCTGAGTGGACAGAAGACTTAGCAGTCAATTAAATAAGTCACCTGGTTACAGTCTCCCCATTTGGTGAGAACTACAGTATTTTTAGTTACAAACATTAAGAATTATTTGTATATGCCCATTTGTATATTGCAAATTGGCATATGCAAATTTTCTGTCTCTTTTTCAGTTATGCATTTTTTCTATTTTTATGATGCTTAACCAGCCATCCCAATGCTATCAGCTCTGCATTGATCTACAACACTCTCCTTTCGGCCGGGCAGAAAGGCCACCGCAGCTGTGGACGCCAGGGCCATTCCATCTGGCGCCCCACCCACTGGACTTAAAAAGGACTCTATGGCGGCAGGTGGCAGGATCTTGCTGCCGCACCCTCTGGACTTGCTTTTGACCAGGGTGGAGAGGCCACTGCATTATTGTACTGCTGTGTTATAGGGTTGTATATCATTAGTATTGTTATGGGCTGTTTCTGTAGGATATGTATGGTATAATTTTTGTGCATATTGTTACTATATATTGGATATTGGTTGTGTATTATTATTATTATTATTATTATTATTATTATTATTATTATTATTATTATTATTATTATTATTATTATTATTATTATTATTATTATTATTATTATTATTATTATTATTATTATTATTGCTTCATCTGCTTCATTGTCAGTTACTGAACATGCAAGATCAAAAGGCACACCCAAACAAAATATGATTCCTTAGGGCAAATGCAACCCCTCTACAGATCTGTTTGAACACATCTAACAATCTCTCTATCTTGTCTGAATTGAGTCAATGAGTGATTGGGGGGAGGGAGATTTAACTCAGACACCCAAACTTCACTAAACTTGGAGAGGGTTGACAGGAGAGACAGTAGCAAATTTTGGTGTGTCTAGGTTGTTTAGGGATTGAGTTATCCCCCTCCTCCAATCAGTCACTGAATTTTCCCCAAATGAGTGAGTGGTGGCCTAAGACTTTTGCACAGTACTATGTTGGGTCTAGATAGCACTAAAAAGCAAAGGTGCATTGCATGTTATGGGTCTTCCATCTTTGGGAGATATGCCAGATCTAGTCTTTCTCTGACATACAATTTCATGTAAATGTATTTGTCTATGTGAAAATGGAAAGGGACAGCTCATCTGAAGAAAAAAATCATTTCGAGAGCCCAAAGGAGAAACAAAATTAAATGAAAAGAAATAGGTCATAGGTCTTTGGTGCAGAATATCTTTATTATACAAGCCTGTCTCTGTCTGAAAACAGAGCTTTCAATTATATTCATTTGGGGGGGGGGAAGAGAAAGAAAGAGATATTCAGTGGCAAAATAAACTTGTATTTTGGCCCAAATTCAGCACAGCTCAAATATGACTCCTCTGCTGAGTTAAAATTCCATATATTTTTTTAAAGATGGTTTGTATTATGAAAATCCAGAGGCATTATCCAAAGAATGGCATGCAGGTCCCAGTTTAATAAGGATTTCTCATCAACTCCTAGTTTATGTTGGATTAACATATGAGAAAGCTATTTAAACATTAAAATTAATACATCATAAAACAATAGCAAAGCTTCATGCCGAAATACTTTCATTTGTATCATAGCCACTAACAATGGCCATGAATATCCCCATTCAAATTGCTATCATGAATATTGTATAAAATTGAGAATAAACTAAAAGTAAAATTAGAATACATCTTTATAAATTACAATATGTCAAGTTAACAAATGGTAGACTTGTCATATTGAGCAACTAAATGTCTACATGATCAGTCAGCACTCATAGATTGGGGTGGGGGGAGACATACTAGCTTTGTTGGGTATAAAACAGTTGCTCAATTTTTCATACTGTCATTCTGCTCTATTAGCAAAGCCTAACACAATTAGGTATGAATATGCAGTAATAACATGCAGATTGTTCCCTCACAATTGCCCCAAGGCAGCCGTCTCAGCCTTTCCGTGCCTGATTCCTTCTACATCATTACAGGCTTGGCATAATTCATCAGAAGGAGGGGGAGGCAAAATACCTCTGCCATTCTTGCATGTGGCCAGCTAGTAAAATCATTAGTTGTTGTTAACCATTCTCCCTCAATAGGTTTGTTCGCAGCGCTTTCCTCCCCCCCCCCCTTGCTCCCTGCCACTCCTGGAGTTGTACGTGTTCCCCTTGGGTAATGTTAGACACTACATTTGAGCCTGCCAGAACAATTAACCCTACTGTTAATTAGAATGAAATGTCAGGCGCACAGATGGTACAAGCTGGCACCCTGCCATCCCGCCAACTGCTGCTGAAAGCAGCTACCCTACTGCTGACAGCTGTTCAGCCATGTCCCAAACCAGCAGATGTCAGAACTTCCCAGCTGGGAAAAGCGTTTGGGGGGTGGGAGGGAGAGAAAGAACAGAGAGAGAGAGAGAGAGAAGTAAATGCAAGGAAGAAAAAGAAGAGGGGTTCCTAAGGCCCAGCAGTGATGATGATGATGATGATGATGATGATGATGATGATGATGATGATGATGACTTTGAAGTTGCTGTTTATTACCTGTTGTCATATGCCATCAGTCAAACAGAAGTCTAACAAGAAGCTTGATGGAAATGAAAAAAGTACGACACTAATTACCATGGCAGCAGTTGGGCCAGAGGTGATGAATCATGGCAAATACCAATCCTCCTAACCCCAAATCTTGCTGATTATTTTCAGACAACATGAAGGGACTTGTTTATGCAAGAAACTGAACTGAATATTTTTGCATTCTGTGCATTTTGGAGTGAGAATAGTCTGATGCTCATGCTGGAATCTGAAAAAGAAGAAGCACTCAAAATCATATTATAAGTATCCAATGGCTACTAGGGCACACTAAAGAATTTCAGAAGAAAATCAGTTTATAATTTACAGACTACAGCAAAGCCTTTGACTATGTGGATTATGAGGATCTCTGGTTTGGTCAGAAAGAAATGTGTCTTTTTTCACATCAAAGTGTTGCATAATTTAAAATTATGTATGTACAGTCAAACCTCAAAATTCCTCAGTTCCTCGCATTGACTAGACCACAGTTGTCCACACTATGGCCTGGAGCCTGGATCCGGCCTCCAAAGCCAATTCACCCAGCCCCTGAAGCCCTTGTCACTTCTGGAAGCGGAAGTAAAATGCGCCTGTATGGGTGTGTTTTACTTCCACTTCCAGGAGTGACAAGGGCTTCGTGGGCTGGGTGAATTGGTGTCATGGGCTAGATCCAGCCCCCAGGCCATAGTGACCAGCTCCCTGAACCACGTGACCAGCCCAGGCCCAAAAGGTTAGGATACCCTGGACTAGACTATCAAGGGATGAGTTCCTGCTGGTCGCAACTCCCTTTCCATTCCTTTTGCTGCTGCACTCTACTTCTCCTTGTTCAACTAAAACTTTTTACGACTGAGTCTTCCCATGTTTTGGGAGGCCTGCCAATGGGTCTTTTTACTCCTCTGGGATACCACATCGTATATGAAGAGAGAGAGAGAGAGAGAGAGAGAGAGAGAGTGTATACACATTAATTTGACTAATTTGCTTAAAGACCAGCATTTTCTCTGAATGGTCACCTTGTTTAACAACTAAAACCAACCAAAAACTCACTTAACAACTAAATTAGGGTTTACAACCCCCCCTGCCAGAAGTCACAATTGATCGCTTACAATGGTGTTTTGCTTAAAGAGCAAACTCGCTTAAAGAGCAATCCTGTGGAACACATTATGCTCTTTAAGTGAGGTACCACTGTACTTCAATAGTTTTATCTAACTAAAACTTCTTTTGTACATGTGTTGGAGCATAAATTGCATGCTCACAAACGCTACATCGATTGCATTTCTCCAAATATACAGATAATTTGTCCTGCATCCTATTTCTCCTATATTTTAGTTGGTTATTCTTTGATCTTCCTACTTCACTTTAAAGTCTATTACGTGACTTCCTGATGGTCCAGCCAGAATCCTTCCCTCATAGGAGACACACTTCAGCCAATTAGCAAGGTGACCTATTTTTGTTCTCCATAGGTTTCTTCTCACTTATTCTGCTTTAGTATTTAGAGCTTGAGAGGTGTGCAAAAAACTTCTTTTGTCAAGATGTTTGGTATCCATGAGGTGGATGGGTTTGGTGTTGTATTACCTTATTTTGTTTCTTATTTGGTAACACCTCTCAAAAAAAATGGCAGCCAAATAATTGACATTTTCTGGGATTAGGTTTCAGGCATCCAGTAATAATTTTGCATGTTTCATTAAAAACTACATCCATTTGTTTGGCATGTGCTGGTTCATATCGTACAGCACTAGTATATTTTGCTTTGAAGTAGTATGGGGACAAAGCTGCTGTTCTTATTGTTTGAGGATCTGCATCCCAGTCCTGACCATTCCATTTTCTAAGCATGTTATTTCTGGTGGCAACTTTCTGCTTGGTGTTTTGACAATTTTTGTTGCAGATCAGGGTTCGATCCAGAATGATGGCCAAATATTTTTAGGTAGGGCAATATTCCAAAAGTTTGCTTCTCAGCTTAGAGCTTCTTTTTTGCTTCTCAGTTTTTTTAGGTGGAAATTAGTTATATGATTTAAAGGGTTTGGTTTAAACTAGTTGTTTTTATAACATAAGGAAAAATCTTCTAATGCAGAGGATAGCTGGTGTTAGATGGACTCAAAAGTTTTCCCCTGGTCTGTTAAGGCAAGATCATCAGCATAGCTGCATCTAACATTGTAAACTTTTCTAGTTGGTTTTTTGAAATCATATCTCAAACATGGGATGAGATTTTTACAGGTTTCTGGATTACTATCTTTAATGTGTACCATCAAGGGCAACAGATTCATTGGGTTAAACCCAACAAGACATTCATAGATATCACAGAACTTTTCTTGCTTCCTTTATCTTTGTTGTCAGGCCTAGTAGCTGCTTCGAACCTGTCTCTAGAGGAATTCCAAGTCTTCTGAACTTTTTTTTTTAGTCCAGAGGGAATTGAAAATTGCACTCCCTGTTACTTATGGCTGTATTTTATTCCTGCATTTAATACTGGATACAACCTACAAACAACTGCTGCTTAAGAATTTGACTTTGGATTTTGGTAGGAAATAACTCTATCTATTTTCGTGGGAGAAAGGAAAATATTCCCCCTTCACAGACAGCTTCAGAGTGTATTACCACCACCACCACCACCCAGTGTTTCCCAAATGACCAAGAAACAAAGAAGAACTCACTGTAAGTCAATGCATTTTCCATCTGTGTGGAGAACCAGGTATCTAGGCTGCCGGAGAATAAACTGCAGGATATGGTGGAGAGGGTGCAGGAGATAAGGATTAGAAAGAAGGCATCATTGAAGGAGCTCCAAGTAGGTAATTTGAAATTCGCTTGTAGGGTGATGGTGCCGGGGAGGGGGGGGGCTTCCTTAGGAGGCTTTGTGACGCCATGATAGTTTTGAGGAGACCCTTTCACAGGAAAAGGGTGACTGCTGAGATGAAAGCAGATTTGGAGGTGTGGGTAGAATTCCTCAAGGCCTTTAATGGCATCTCCTTTTGGAGGGATAGGTTGTTGCTGTGGTTAGACTTGCGAGTACATATGGATGCATCGGGGGCCTTGGGATTTGGAATTTTCTTCAATGGGGAGTGGTGTTGTGGCATTTGGGAAGTGCAGGGGATTACCAGGGACTTTACCTTTTTGGATTTTTCCCCAATTGTTGGCGCTTAGTGTATTTGGAAAGAAGAGTAGTGATATTTTGGTGCGACAACCAAGTAGTGGTTCAGGTTATTAACAAGCTCATCTCCAAGCCCAGGTATGTTATGCATCTGTGTTGGGCATTCACTAGGAAGTGCCTAGTGGTTAATGTACTGTTTGTGGCCAAGCACATTCTGGGGGTGGATCATGAGATAGTGGATACTTTGTCCCGACAGCAATTGGAAAGATTCAAGGAGTTGGTGCCGGAGGCCTGACAGTTCCCAGTGCACTTGCCATCAGAAGGTTCTTGGCGATCTCAAGTAGCAGAGGCGATCAGAAGTTCCACTGTCAAGAGCACCAGAAAATCCTATGCTGCAGCTTGTGATGAGTTCTTCACTTTCAGGAGAGGAAGGTTTGGAGTTGGTGTGGCGTATTCTGGTGGAACACGTGCTGCAGTTTTGTGTGTTTTTGTATAACAAAGGTTTGTTGGCTTGCACCATTAAGGTAAAACTGTCCGCCTTGGCTTTTTTGGCTAAATCTGGGGGTTTAGTGGATATGTCAGGGGATTTTCAGGTGCATAAGACTTTAGAAGGTTGGGAGTGGGCTAGAAGTACCAGGGCAGATGGTCAGACTCCGTTTTCTCCAGGGGGTTTAGTAAGGCTGGTGAAAGTTTGAGAACCGGTTTGCAGGGACGGCTATGAAGCGACGCTGTTCAAGGCGGCATCCCAGCTGGCGTTTTTTGTGGCCCTGCGTATTAGCAAATTGGTAGTGGTTTCCAAAGGGGATGGGAGGAATAGGGCATTGTTGTACAAGGATGTGGTGGTGACTGATTCGCAGTTGTTTGTGATTGTGCGTTTCTCCAAGACGGACCAAAAAGGGGAAGGCAGGTGTTTGGTTTTCAGCACTTTTCAGATTAAGGAAATTTGTCTGGTGGAGGCGGTTGAGAGGTACCTCGAGCTGAGAGGTAAGGAACAAAGTAAGTTTCTTATCCACAAGGTTGGGGATCCACTCAGCAAGTTCCAATTCTGGGTGGTTATGGAGAGGGCCTTGGCCGCAGCAAGGGTGGTAGGGTGAAAGTTTGCTTCCCATTCTTTTAGGATTGGAGTGGCTTCCACAGTTGCGGCTTTAGGTTATAAGGAAGAGAACATCAAGCAGGTGGGGAGGTGGACCTCAGGCTGTTTTTGGACATATGTGTGGGAGTTCCCTAACGTTCAATAGAAGAGGGAAGAGGAGGTGTTGTTGATCAGTTTTGTGTTTTACAAGTTGTTGTTGTTGTTTGTTGTTGTTGTTGTTGTTGTTGTTATTATTATTATTATTATTATTAAGACTTATACCCCATCCCACTCGCATACAGTGACTCTGGGCGGCTTACAGGAATGTAAAATATACAGTTATACAATCATAATAACATCATACATAGATCACAGGTAAACACCCCAAATACAATAAATGCACAGTCATACAATATATATAATTTAGTACAATATATCTAAATCAAATTACAAGAACAACAATACACTATACAAATTATACAATATCACTCCAACAAGTACAATCCTCGACACAAAGATATCATGTTACAACACCAATTTTAACAATTCAATTCAATAACCATTCTACCCAGCCTCAAATTAGTCCAAGGGGCAGCTACCATGAAAAAATCCCACCACCCGTCACCGTGGCAGCCTTTAGAGCCCTGGCCCAGTTGCCGAGTCGACCCCTCAGCCTGCTGCAGAAGCCTCTCAGTTGGGGCAGAAAGGAAGTCCTATGCCTCGGCAGTTCTTAAAGGTTACCACTCTTCCATGCGGGAGACGATTTTGATCATTGGGGATAAACACATGGAGAGGGCTGCCTGCAGGGCAGCGAGGTAATTTTTTGGATGTCATCTGGGGTTATTAGGTTCAATGTTGTTTGGGAAGGTCAGCCTGGATGGGGGTTCTGGCATGTTTTCAACAAAATGAGGGCCCTGAGGATTTATGGGCCCATGATCATGGTTGTCCTACATTTGGGGGGCTCAGCCATGAGTGTTATGCATGAGGAGGACATTGTGAGGTGCGTGGACCAAGCCGCGGAGCAGCTGCAGGTGGCTTGGCCCTGTGTGAAATCTTGCCCATCCCAGAGAGAACAGTGGAGTCAGAGTTTTCTTGTTACCTGTTTGTTTTAATAAAAGTGGCCCATTTTTTATTCCACATCAGCATCTGTCCAGTTATTTTGGTGGGGATTGGGTGGCAAAGCATACAATTAGGCTGGCTGGATATTTCAGTGGTTCAGGCTAAATAGCAAGAGGCTGGGAGTTCAATTCCTCACTGTGCCTCTAGGGAGCAGTTAAAAAAGTAGTAATTATAGTAAAGCTACAAATCTTAAACAACATTTATGCTGGTCTTTTTCTGCTTTTATTCTCTTTTCTGGTGGTGCATAAGCTGCTGTCTTAAAACACTTTATATGTTAGGCAAGGAAAGAAGGTCACACTCACATCTATGTTCATTTCACACCTGACCCATCTGGAATAACAAACTCCAGGGTAGTACATCTATATTTCATCTCAGTTCCAATTGTTCAAGGCCCAGCCATACAAAATCAACTGTAGTTTACTGGACAGGGTTTACAGTGAGACAAAGAGATTTGCGACTTGGCCCTGGGAAAAAAATCCTCACAAAAATATTATTTTATATGAAAAAAATCAATTTGTTTATTCAGGTATTTCAAAGACAAATTAAGATAAACTGGTCTCTCGTTGAAGATGTTCAATCAAATACAGTACAGCTTGGCTGCTCCCACACTGTGGAAACACTTTCAGAGTGAGGCTAACGGTGTTTCTACATTACAGTTATAGCAGTTTCATGCCATTTTCATTGCTCTTAATTTGTTCTACAGCACTTGTTTCCAACATGGGATCCATGCCCCATGGGGGGGGGGGCTTCAATTCCCAGAAGCCCAAGTCAGTACATTGGCTGATCAGTGCTTTGGGGAACTGACTTAGGCTTCTGGGAATTGAAGTCCAAAAACCAAAGGTTAGAAAACACTGCTCTACAGGACAAAGGAATTTGAGCTGCCTGGAATAGCATTAGAAATAGCAGTTACACTTACAAACCGCCCTACAGCACTTAGTGCAACACCCAAAAGACACAGTACTGTAGTCATTTGAGTGCAGTGAGAATGCTTTTGCATAGAATCATAACTATTTCACCTAGTTACATAACCCAAGATTCTCCAGGACTAGAACCATGACTGTCAAACTACTGTAACTATGAGGTGCAAAATTCCCTTTTTGCTGTCCTCCCAGCAGGCAGGCATTTGGGATACAAGCTAGTAATGGTTGTTTGGTGCAAGTTAAGTCTTTGAATTCATTTGTTTCCATGTTTCAGGCTTTAATTGTTTTTCTTTTACACTCTATTATTGTTAGCCCAGTGATGGGCAGCAACAGGTTCGCACCAGTTCGCTAGAGCTGGTAGCAACTTTCCCCGGTGTCCCGGAGAACCGGTAGCGGCTTTTGAGGGAAACCACCCCGGGGGCTTACCTTTTCGCCGGTTCCCCCACTGCGCATGTTTAAGAGATGGTAAGTTCTAAAGGAAGTATGCACGTTCAATGTGTTCTGAGTGTAAGAGAAAGAAAAATAATTATACCGTACCATGCAAAAGTCTCAGGCCAGCATCAGCTTGCTTTAGGGACTGTGGTGGTTCATTGGTTAAGAAGCTCACTTTGTTAACTGGAAGGTTGGCAAGTCAGCAGTTCAAAACCCGATTACTGTATGATGGAATGAGCGCCTGTCTCTGTCCCAGCTCCTGCCAACTAGCAGTTTGAAAGCAAGAAATTGCAAGTAGATAATAGGGACCACTTTGGTTTGAAAAGATCTTGGGGACCTGGAAGGAGTCTCATTCAGGCATCTCCTTAGCGGAGTTTCTCCTGCAAAAATCCTTTCCATCCAGAAAACACATTTGTGTGCTTCTGGCACAATTTAAAAAACAAACAACCAACCAGCTTTCTTGGGGAACATTCAATGAGTGAGGGGGGGGGCATAACTCAGCCCTTGAGCTACCTAGAATCACCAACATTGGAGATAGTCTTCTTCTGACTTTCCTTTCAATCCTTCCCAAGTTTGGTGAAGTTTGGAGTTAGAGTGTCCAAGTTATGGCCCCCAAATCACTCATAGAATTTTCTCCAATCAAGCTGGTCATGGCCTAAGACTTTTACACAGTATTGTACATGTTAAATGTTAATTTCATAGGTTTAGAAAATGTTCAGTGGCCCTCCATGGCAAAATTGCAATGTATCCTTTTGATAATTACATTCCAAATTAAATAGATTAGCTAGATGGGGGAAATGCCACCAGTCTCTGAATGTAGCACACCAAATCATAATTATCATTTAATAATCAGATTCCAAGCTTTTGAAAGGGAAAGTTCAAGAACAGATCACTGATCTTTTATGCAACTGAACTGAATGGTTCTTCAGAAATAAAGGGAAATAATGTCACCAGCTGGAATGGAATTTTAAAAACTATGACATTTGATGTTTGTTCATTCACAGCCATTTACTCATTTCTTTCATCAAGGAAAAGTGTTTAATATCAATTGAACAGTCCTCCTTAAAAGCAATCTGTTATCAAGTAAAACATTTCAAGGACCATAATAATTTTGTCTAAGGATCAAATCAACACACCAGCCACAGAAAACAATGTTTCCTGACACAGCAAATTTACTCCTATTGCATTCAAGGAATCACAGTACAGATCTATCCTTTCAACTGAAACTGTAATACTGTATAGTACTTATGGCAAGTTGCCCTGCTGACCATTTTAAGAAAACCTAATTCTAGGAGATGATAGTATTTCCAGAAATGATCCTAACAGAATATTCTAATTTTCATTCTACAGCCACTTGGTAAACAAGTGGAGGTGACCATTCAGTGCCAGACTCACAAAGAAGTATTTAAGGCTGTGGTGAACCTTGGCACTCCAGCTGTTCTTGAACTTCAATTCCCAGAAGCCCTGATCAGCAGGTGTGCTGATTTGAGCTTCTGGTAATTGAAGTCCAAGAACATCTTAAGTGCCAAGGTTCGCCACCATGAACTTAAGATGACAATACTAACAACTCAATGGCATCTCATGAACTAGCCACGGATAGCAGTTCTACATATTTGCTATTAAGAATTGCCTTGGAACATAACTGGGGACAGATCATAGCACTGGGAGAACTGAACCAGTTAAGGTGAGTGCAGAATTAACTCAGAAATATGGTGGCTTACATACACCAAATGCAGGAGACATTTGTTGTTGTTCAGTCGCACAGTCGATTCCGACCCTCTGCGACCCCATGGACCACCGTCCGCCAGGCACTCCTGTCCTCCACCATCCCCCTCAACTCGCTCAGCTCTGCACCCACCGTCTCCACAACACCATCTAGCCATCTCATCCTGGGCCTTCCCCTTCCTCTTTTGCCCTCGACCCTTCCAAGCATCAAAGCTTTCTCAAGTGAATCCTCTCTTCTCATTTGATGTCCAAAGTACTTTAGCTTCATCTTTATTATTTGACCTTCTAATGAGCAGTCAGGGATGATTTCTTCTAAGATTGACCTATTTGTTCTCCTCGCTGTCCATGGGACTCTCAAAACTCTCCTCCAACACCACATCTCAAAGGCGTCTATTCTTCTGCGTTCAGCTTTCCTAATAGTCCAGCTCTCACAACCATACATTGCCACAGGGAATACCATTGCTTTGACTATGCGAATTTTTGTTTTCAATGTGATGTCTCTACTTTTCACTATGTTCCCCAGGTTTCTCATCGCTTGCCTCCCAAGAATCAGTCGCCTTTTTATTTCATGGCTGCAATCACCATCTGCAGTGAGCTTTGATCCTAGGAAAGTAAAGTCTGTCACTGCTTCTACTTCTTCCCCATCTATTTTCCAGGGACTGATAGGGCCTGTTGCCATTATCTTGGTTTTTTTGATATTGAGTCTCAAGCCAGCTTTTTCACTTTCTTCTTTCAACCTAATCAGGAGCTTCTTTAGGTCCTCCTCACTTTCTGCCATTATGTATCATCTGCATATCTCAAATTGTTGATATTTCTTCCAGCAATTTTGATCCCAAATTGTGATTCCTCCATCCCTGCATTGATCATTATGTGTTCTGTGTATAAATTGAATAAGCATGGTGACAAAATGCAGCCTTGTCTTACTCCTTTTCCTATTCCAAAGGAATAATGTAATATTCACAGCAAGTGGAACAAGGATCCGTGGTCAATTCCATAAACATTTCAAACTGTGAAAGTGAAGAGGTTTGGTCTTCAACAAGCATTCATATTCATGCTTTTCCTTATCTTACTATTTTGTGTAGCAAATAAGAAAGATGCCAGTTTTGAGGTGCTGAATTATCCAAATCTTTACAATACAGTAACTTCTACCTGTTATTTTAAAATGACATTATAGAACTGTTTATATCTTGATGTTTTACCTTCTTAAGCCCCTGTCCATTTTGTTAGGGGTTAAAAAAAACCCCAATACTAACATGGTTAGTTGTGAGTAATGGGCAGTGATGGGATATAACAGGTTCGCACCAGTTCCCCAGAACCTGTAGTAACTTTCTCCAGTGTCCCGGAGAACTGCTAGCAGTTTTTGGGGAGAACCATCTTTGGGGCTTACCTTTTCACTGGTTCCCCCACTGCACATGTGCAACAAGCACTTGGTGTGTATGCACGCCTACAGTGCTTGGCGCATATGCACGTCTTCCTTGCTGTCCTCCCAAGCGGGGAGGAGGAAGAGAAGCTGCTAGCCTGAAGCTCCCTATAGCCTGCTCCCCAGGGTAAGTGACTTGCCTTTGGATGTGCTGTGTCTGTGTATATTTTAATATGTACAGTAATACCCTGGATAATGTTATGACTTGGTTCCACAAGTCATGACATTATCCGATATCGAACAACGCTAAAAAAAAAAGCCCTGACTTCAGGGACAAACCTCTTTAAAGGTAGGCAAACCTGCCTTTAAAGCCAACCCCCAGCCGCAGCGGTCTCTGCGACTGCAGTAGGGTCGGGGAAAAGCGCGCCTTTCCCACGACCCTACTGCAGTCGCAGAGACTGCTTGTGCCTCTTTCCCTCTCTGTATTTAGAACAAATCTTGTGGTGAGTTCATTCTGTAGTTCCTTCTATCTGACCTAGTGTGAGAAAGATTACCCAGAATAAGCTTTAAACTCTGGTTTAAAAGCTCTGGTTGATTTGTATTTGGGGTGGGTGGGTGGGTGTATTTTAATGTACAGTAAAACCTCGCATAAAGAGCGCCTCACTTAAAGAGTAACTCGCTTAAAGAGCAGAATTTTCTGTGAATGTTCCCTTCGCTTAACAAATAAAACCAATAAAAACCTCGCTTAACAAATAAATCGGGGTTCGCAATCCCCCACACAATTGGTCACTTACAATGGTGTCTCACTTAAAGAGCAAACTCGCTTAAAGAGCAAGGTACAACTGTATTTATTTATTTAATTTATTTACAGGTTTGTGTTGTGGGTGGGTGGGTGGATTGAGCGGTGTGTTTGCTTATTTTTCTTTTATTTATTATTATTTTAATTTAATTTAATTTTTCTTTGGCCCCGCCCACAATGTCATGACATTGACATTAGCTCCGCCCACACTGTGATGACATCATGGTGGGATAGTAACATTTTTGACATCCCACCACTGGTAATGGGCCAAAGCCATCAATGATTTATCCCATAAATTAGCAGAACCCTGTATATATTAGTGTTGTATGAGCTTTAATCAGATAACACCAGGTATCACAAAAACATATGCCCAAATGCCACTGGTGTTCAATTTCATTAATAGGGCTTGGACATATCCAAAGGTGGGCTTTAAGAAATGAAATAGAACAATTCTTATCCCACCCTATACAAAGATGTTATATAAAAACCAACCTGAATCACCATTAATAGGATTGAACAGAAGCAAAATAAAAATTAGACAAAAAAAAACTCCTTTGCTTTAAAAATCAGCTTTATTCTTTCTATTGTGAAGGACAAACAAATTGGTTTTCAAAGAGAGATGCATTTTATTTTCTCTGAACTAAGATGCTTGGACTGGTGCCACCTTACAAACAACTGCAAGATGTTTCAAGCCCTTATTAATCCTTGGGGCACTCAAGACATTTATATGAATCAAGGACACCAGTTATGTGTCTTGGTTTACAAGACTGATTATATGCATACCGAATATATCTGAGACAGAAAAGAATCTCATTTATGCTGTCAGGGCATACTGCTTCTGGCAGAAAACAAGATACAGTAGTTTCTCTTGGATAGCAGTCGAACTACATAACTCCCTGAATTACAGTCTGATTTTGCAATGTATGTTCATGACATATAAGTTGGTCTTCATGACTCTCACTAAAAGAAACTGTTGAACAAAGCATTCACTTTATAGGATGAAAACAGATTATTACGTATGAATGTGGAAGCTATAGAAATTTATTCAAACATAGTGCAATTCTCATGGCAGCAGAAGTCAAAGAAGATTAGTTATGCAATCCCCATTAATTACTGTGTGTGTTTTTACTGTGTGTGACACTTACTAATTATCATGATTGTGTGCTTAATTCCATAAATGTTCAAAGCCCCATGTTTTACTTGAACACTGTGCCAAATGTCTAATACTAGATTATGACAGCAAAAAAAAAAAAAGGATTGAGGGTGGGGAGAGAGAAAAGAAACAGAGGATATCAGACTCAGAGTAACAAAAAGACTGTGGACTGCAAACTGGATTTTTTTTCTTTTTTGAGTATTTAAAACTTATTTCAAACCAGTGAAATTTTAAAGAGCATATCCTTGCAATACCAAGAGAGAAAAAACCTTGGTATGGGGTAGTGCGGTGCATTCTCAGATGTTTTTGAAAACTTGAAACATTCTGTATACATTCTAATTAATACTCATGAACTAAATTCTGTTGCTTAATGTAATAAATTACAACGAGAGTAGGAACATTAAATCAGTGGGGATTTGTTGAGCCAACTCCTTTGATTTGCCTGGGCCTACTCTAGTTATGATTTATGAAACTAAAGTAAGTTACAACTAGAATTAGCCCATTTAAATGACTGGAATTTACAGAGGAGTTGACTCACCAGAGCCAGCTGATTCAGTGGGTCTTCCCTAGTGTAACTTTCTATGGGAAAGCTATAATGATTAACATGTAATATCACAAGTTAAAACTGTTATTATATATAAGAGGTAGGTTCCTAATTGATTAAATGTAGTGGTGTAGTAGAGGGGGATTTGGAGAGAAAGGGTGAATTTTTTTAGAGTAAGAATAATGACATCATGCACCAGAAAGGTAGGGTAACTTGGTTCTGGCAAGTTAATGGTGTGATAATGAGGCTTTCAAATTTTACTGTTCTGACAGATTAACACAGAAGTAATTCAAGTTTTGGTACTGTTTTCCTTTTCTTTGATGGAGTCCCTCAGAAACTTAGTTACTGAGTACCCTTCTGTAACCATCATTTGCTTGAGAAATTATTTCTTTCTGTTTTTTGTAACTAAAAGAATGTGAAGTATTATCTTTTGTAATCTAACTGACAACTTTATCTAGACATAAACCTTGTAAATAAACATTTCTTTTTTCTCTTCTGCTAAAGTTGTGCCTGAGTATCCCTACCCCCACCCCCAATAGTTGAACTAAGATAAAAGAAAAGGGAAATTAAGGAGGGCTTGCCATTCAAAGTCTTCAGCCTTGATCCTTTGCTATACACTAGCTGCACCATCCTGCAAAGATTATCCACGCTTTCCTCATTAGCTTCTACACACCTCAAAGATATTTGGTCTTTGTTTCTGTCTGGTCTGCCAAAAGGTATAACAAATAAAAACTGATCATAGTAACATATCCTGATAAAACACATTTTAATCATATTGTTTATATTTGCAATTATTTTAATAGTTGGTGTTTTCTTAATCGACTGTAAACTGGCTTGAGACTACAGGGAGAAAGGTAAACTAGAATAGAAAAGAAAAGGAAGGAAGGAAGGAAATAGACAAATAAAAGGTAGACCTTGATTTTGAAGACTTGACTACTACCGTGTTTCCCCGAATATAAGACACTGTCTTATATTTTAAAAAACTCCAAAATATGCACGAGGTCTTATTTTCAGGGGATGTCTTATTTTTCCATGATGAAGAATACAGTACACATTTATTGCTGATACAGTTGATCGCCAGGGCAAGATTTAGGCGAGTGCCTTATTTTCAGGGAGGCCCTCATATTTCTGAAGTGGGGTAAAATAGGGGGTGTGTGCCTTACTATACGAGGAGGTCCTATATTCGGGGAAACAGGGTACAAGACAAATTTACTGACAAAGGCAAGCAGACATCTTTAGACTGAAGACCCACTTTTAACCCAGAACATGTGACCCATTTTACCTTATTAATAAATATATCCTGTACTCTGCCCCCTTGACTAGGCAGTATCAATGGGTAAAATCTTGAGAGAGATGAAGAAGTGTTAACTTCTTGCACCCAAACATCTCAACCAATCAATAAAAATTTGGAACTGCCTTACGCTGAGTTAGCTGACTTGTTCTTCCAACCTATATTGTCAACCCAGTATTGTCATCTATGCTATGCTTAAGAACTACACATAGCAATGTACCAAATACCATGTATTTTTGGAACACTTGTATGCAAACATAGAACACATTTTAGTTTCTGCATATGTTAAAGCATTCTCTTAGACGAGCTTGATCTATTAAGTAAGGTTCAAGGCAACATGTAATTACATATGTAAGTATGAACTTACTGCTGATACCAATGCACTTGGTATCTTGTTGATCACTAATAATGCATCTTCCACTGCAAACAATTTATTCTACTTCACGTTCATCAAGGGCTCATAAATCAACAGTGGATGCCTTCTTCCGGAATTGCTGATTTTTAACTTGCAGAGACAGCAGCAGCAGCAGCATTGGGATGCAGTCTAATATTGGCACACATATTGATTTTAATTAGTCTAATTAGTTCATTACACCAAAAATCAAACAGACCATTCATTACATTCCAAACTAATGGCATATGATCGAGGATTTCATATGATAATGAGTCAGATCAATTATCACTCATAAAGGAAGTCATTAACAAGTGTAAACACTGCCAAGCCTAATGCCATTGCAAATTACAAAGTCATGGCACGGCCATTTGCATAAGCATACTAATTTTAAATCCCGATAATTTTATTTCAAGATCTACACTCTTTTAATATCCATTAGAGAGATAAATGTGAAAGGGAAGCTCTTAAGCTCTAGGTTTCAGGTCCATAGCAGTCTGTATTCCAGAGGTTTATTATTTTTTTCCTTTGAAAGCACTGTTTTATACTTACACACAGGTACTCTCCAATTTTTTGAAAGCCAGGAACAGGAAAATAAGCACTCCAGGGAATTAAGAGCACTGTTTAGAAGATAGATACTTAACTATTTTGCCAGTTACGGAGCCACATTTCACTTGTCATGCCCTTTAAAATCAAAAGAAATCATGTGACCAGCTGCAAATCTTCAAATAACAAGTGAAATAAAAATAAAAATGACCATTCTGATAAGAGTAAAACCAAAAGAAAGTATCATTTTAGCATTATTTTTCTGAATTTCTCTGCTGAAATTTTAGCTAAATGGCATTGCTCATGACAGCCTCCAATATTTATGGAACAAACCCATTCTCATTCTATCATTTCTTCCTAGAGATATAAATCCTATTCCATTGCTCATGTGAAAATCTCCCCTATAAAAGATTACAAGATGGTTTGCATTTTGAGACATTTTTGCAAAATATAAATAAATCATATAATTGGTGTTTTGCATAAAACCAGTGTATTTTGTGCAAAATTCATTTTTCTTACATAAAATATGTCTTTTTGAGCAATATACAAGGATTTTGTGAAATAAATGTGCCAAGAGATTTTTTTTTCTTTAAGGTACAAATAACTGCAACAAAATGAAAACAAAATGGCAGTTTTATTTATGAGAGGTATTAACAGGTTTCACACAATCTCAGACTTTGCAGAAATATAAAAACCAATACAGTAAAACTTCACATAAAGAGTGCCTAGCTTAAAGAGTAAGTCGCTTAAAGAGCAGAATTTTCTCTGAATAGTCGCCTAGCTTAACAACTAAAACCAACCAAAAACTCACTTAACAACTAAATCGGGGTTCGCAATCCCCCCCCCCAGAAGTCACAATTGGTCACTTACAATGGTGTTTCACTTAAAGAGCAAACTCGCTTAAAGAGGAATCCTGTGGAACACATTATACTCTTTAAGCGAGGTACCGCTGTACTTTAGAAATAGACAGTTAAAACAGCAAACTACTCCTTCTTATACCTCAACAATGACTACAACATGCTGACTAACTGTTAAGAAGAAAGAAATGAACTATCCTTAAAATGACATTGCTGACTGCCTGGATTCCTGAACCAAACCAGTAATAATAGTGCAGTATTAAGTTGCTGATCTCACCTGTGACAATTTAGTTCACAATAACACTCTAGGGCAGGGGCTCCCAACCTACAGCCCATGTGCTAGATGCGGCCCCTGATGCCAATTCATCTGTCCCATGCCACCCTCATCTATCTTGGAAGCAGAGGTAAAACATGCCTGCGCATGCGCAAAATACTGCCGTAAATGACCCACAGCTGGCATAAACCATCCATATGCATTTATGACAGCCTCTCAGGTAATTTACAGCAGTGTTCTGTACATGGATGGGCACATTTTATTTCCGCTTCCGCTAGGAGGAACCACGTGACCGTGCCACTTGACCATGTGACTGGTTTGCGACCTGAAACAGTTGGGAACCCCTGCTCTAGGGCTCTACTGCATCCCTAAGCCTTTCATACCAACAGACTAGTGTGGAAGCTGTAAGTGCCTTAATCAGGTGTTATACAACCCAGCACTGTGAACACTCTTACATGAAGATCTGCCCCATACACACCATAATTGCATTCTTCATTATTTCAACAAGTCTAAAGATAATTTCCTAGTTTCTCATATGTGAATCTATAAATGAGTCAGAAAATCTCCCATTCAGACCCATTCCTGTAATCATGAAGATTGTGATGATAGAGATTGTGATGCAAACAGAGCTGTGTTCCATAGTACCCAACTGGGACTACAGAAAAGTCTAGACGTTCAAAAGTCCAGGGCAATGTGCCCCCAACTCTGCTCACTCTGAGAGTTATACTACTAGAAAAAGTGCAAGATATTAATTTGCTTGTACAACTGTTAATGGAACAACAAGCACAACTAATATAAGGGACATTTAACCCAGGGATGGGCAAAGTGCAGCTCTCTGGATGTGGTCAGAGTTCAGTTTCCAACAACCCTAGTTAACATTGTCACCAATGGAATCCTTGTAACTGCAATCCAACAACATCTGCAAGCTTACACTTTTTCTACCCAAGTTAAATAGAGCGACACAACAGCTTCTCAAACAGTTTATGAAAGGACTTGAACAAGTGAAAGTAAACGTTCACACTCAACATTTACACAAGAATGGAAGTGGAATTTTCTCAAGTAGTACAAACTTTCGGTAGAAAACTTGCAGCCATCACCAATTACCATTGTTAGATAGAAGACATCAACTGTACTCTGAAGCAAATCAGAAAGGGTTGTTCACTTCTGCTTGGACTTAGTGACAGCCTTTCAGCTGTTCTTATCCAACCAAAGTCTTTGTCTTTCTGATTTCAGCCTGTTGTATAGCTGTGACTTATCTGCTCTCAGTGCTGACAGCCACCCTACTGCCCATGGATGCAACCAACCTCAGAAAAACAAATTATACTAGGGGATTCTACTGAGTGAACAGGACAATGTCTAAGTTGAAGAATGACATGGCTGAATGTTCATATGGCAAAGATCCATGGGCCATCAGTATGCATGTCATTTGCTACAGTAATTGCTAGGACTTAGGCAGCTAGATAAATGGCCTGCTTTTATCTGAACTCCAGTATGCCAAAAAAAAAGTGAGGAAACATTTGTAGACCTAAGAACAATTTTTGCTCTTCCCCTGGGCAGCACTCCTACCCTCAACATTTGAAACATTGACAAAAAAGAAAATTTGAACCTTCAGGAGCCTTGGACAAAGGCATAATTTGCCATTTGGATGACAGTTTTCACAAACACAGACTGGGCATGTTTCAGGTCAGAAAAGGCCAGACACAAATAGGTTGTTAAAAGGGTCTCTCTCTCAATCTCTCTCTTTTTTAAAAACCTAAAACAGATGGATTTACAGGGCTGTAATTTGCCATTTTTGGATGAAAACTTTTCCTCTGCATTTGCAAGATGGAAAAGGTCTAAGGGGCTCATATATAAGTTGCATGTCCTCATTTGGGATGGGCAGACATTGGCTTGTGAAGTTGATGTAGCTTCTGAGTGGTCAAATAAAAATAAATAGAAAACATATGTAAACTTATGGTGTGCGGGACGCAAAATGCAGCCCAATATTGCACTTTGTTAATGTTTCTTGGACCACCACAAGGTTTACTTGTCACAATTTTCCCATCTCAGCTTAAAGTTATACAACATATATGTTGGACAAAAAGTGGATTTTAGCAGTTTTCTGCACTTACTAAATGTAAATCAACGTAGTTCTACATTACAACTATATAACCTAACCATCTAGATTAGGATTTCAGTTTACACACTTTATATGGGTTCAATTTCTGTTCATTTTAGAGGACCTGACAAAGATTTTGGACATGTTAAACTGACTCATGCCAGCTTATACTAATGCCAGCTTATTTGCTCGTTCTTTTCACTCACCTGGGCTCAGTGAGCTTATGACAGTCTCAGAGTTTGGAAATTTCCTTCTTTGCATCCCAGAAACATCCACCCAGCATAGCCAAAGGCAAACAGTAGTAGCTCCAAAAGTAACTTTAATAACCTGCAGATGAACAAAATATACTAAGAAAAAGCAGACACAATTAATAACTTTGATACCAGGTAAAAGAAGACAAAATTAATGTCTGTCTCAGAAGTCAAGAAAGTAGGTTAGAGAAAGTGTTTGGAAGGTTTATGAATTCAGTAGGTGGAACAGGTGAAAATAGCTTAAGGCACATCTTGTATTTATGTCTAATAACTGATATCCTCAGTGATTAATGTACCTCTTCTACTTAATAGATACTACTCTCTCTTTTGACTTTAAAGTGACACAGTAGCAAAATTATTCCAAAACATTTTTTTTTTAAATACAGCTTTTTATCCTGGTACTCACTGGTTGAACAAAAAAAAAAAGCCAGGTTTCTTCAAAAGAGTTGCCAAAATGGAAGGCTAAGGTCAGTCAGATCACTTGCTGTCTCAGCAAATTGCTAAGAAGCTTCAAATTCTTGGGAGATTTTGTTCTACAAGGGAAGTAAAGTAAGCATCCCAGCATTTAAAGAAATACCTCTTAGATAGCCTGATACTTACTTTCAACAAAGTAGGCCAGGTCTGTGACTCATAATGGATGGCCAAAGGCAATGTTTTCTGTTTTCACTGACCTCTCAGCACTGTACAGACAGGAAATATAAATCTAATGATAAAGCACCAACTCCTAGACCAGACATTAGAAGGATCCTTGCAGGATATAAATAAATAAACCAGAAGAGGTGGTAAATAAGAATTATAATTATTTGCTCCATAACTTTCTACACACTTAGATTATGACCGTAAACTTTTTAAAAATACTGAATACTTTACATAGAGCAGTTGGTACTTCTTAAATAATAAAACTCCAGCAATACTGTTCAACCTTTTTTCCTAATAGTGATGTCACTGAAATGTTTTGTGTTAGTGCTATGATATATATGTGTTGCAAAGTATTTTGACCATTAAGTGTAACATATACAAGTATGAGATCAGTTACCTGGGGTTTACACAACTCAATCCATACTGTTTTCATGCTATATGTAATGGCATAATTTGGTTGTATAATAACATTCCACCATTCCTAATTTTCCTATCACATTTAGCCCGAGTTGCGGCAGTACTTGGAACCATTTGCTAAAAATATCTATCATCTTCCTCCTGCTAATTAAAGAAGTGAACAGGATATATTAATGAGACAGTAGAAGTAAGCCTATAAGAGGCTGCCATTTGACGGCATGCAATTATTCACTATTATTATTAAGGGAAATGAATAAACTTGAAGGGTGCAAATTTCTTAGAAACTGAAGCATTTCTGCACACATTAAATAATGTTTACTTCTTATGACTGCTTAGAAGGTAAGACTCGGAATAGGTCTTTTGCACAGCTCCCGGTCAACAAAGGCTGGTAGGGATTAGAAAGATTGTAGTTGGGGGGACAGGGACCGTGGTGGCTTAGTGGTTAAGATGCTGAACTCGACGACTGGAAGGTCGGAGTTCGATTCCCGAGTACTGCACAACGGAGTGAGCTCTTGTCTCTTTGGCAATTAACAGACATGAACATTGAACCCTAGAGTCGGATACAACTGGCTTTCGAGCAAGGGCGACCTTTATCTTTACCTAGTTGGGGGGGATAAAGCAATTGCTGAAAAGGTAGTACAGTACTGTATCTGAAGTTATAGCTGTTGCTTTTGTAGAATTAAAAATAATAGAATAAGTCTTGACAGGGGCTAACTGTGTTTAACATAAAGAGGGGGAATGCAATAAAAAACAGTTAAATGTATAAATCTAAAACCAGCAACACTACACAAATGGTGAAGCATCCATTTATGTTTCCATCATGCCTACACTTCTACATAGCTACAGACTGTGTCAATATTCAGGAGCACAGCAATTTCACAATTTCTCTGCAGCAAATATGCTACTACTTCATTAGAAGTTATGAGTAACTACCGAATGTCTCACAGCAGCAGGGAGATAATGAGGAACTAACAAGCACTAATGTGGCACTTTGCCCAGAGCCAAGCAAGCTTCCATTTTGCTAAACATCAAACATAAGTATGCTTTGTAGCATCACATGCAATTGTGACTCTACCTCTTTGGAAATTTGCATTCCTAGTATTTACACCAGTGTTTCCCAATCTTTGTTTTTTTAGACTTTAATTCCCAGAAGCCTAAGTCAATTCCCCAAAGCATTGATCAGACGTAGGCTTCTGGGAATTGAAGTCCCCCTGTGGGGCATGGGCCCCATGTTGGGAAAGACTGATCTATACAGAAGGAATACTATATTTTGTCATTCATTTTCTTAAAAAAAATGAATTTTAATGGTTGGTTTCAGTTTTTATTTATTTTTTTATGGCAGTAAACCAGGAATGACCCTGGCTTTTTATGCTTGTGAAGAATGTTCATTTCCAATGGGCCTGCATTAGTTGAATTGTTTCTGAAGTAAAGTACACTTGCATAATATGAAATTTTACAAGTGCTCTGTATTATTTCTGGATTTAAGCACTCATTAAAATGACTACAAATTAATTAATTCCTTTTTAAAACACTAGATTACTTGTATAGGTTTTTTAATGGGCATTATTTTGCTTTAGCCATCTCTCGAAGTGGGAAATCCACCTACTCCCCACTCTAACTCATCAGGGACCTTATGCCAAGATTTGTTTGGAAAAATTAAGTTTCTTCATCACATTTCCATGAAATGTCGGGTCTCTAAGCCTTCTTTCACCACATTAAGTCAATGGAAATGAAATTATACCAAAATCAACATTTTCATAACATGAATTGAAATCTAAAAAAGAACTAACATTAAATTGCTTAGATATCAAAAAATGTTTTACAGATGAAACACATTAGAAAAATATGAGTTATTCAAGAAAATGTATTTTTCAGTGCACATTCCTTACTCATTTTGGGTAAAGCTTCACCACTGGAGTGTTCATCCCATGATATACATCCCATGAGTTAGTGAATGAAAGCATACATAGTTTTTCATAAACAATTATTTAATAACTAGAATGGGGTTAGGTAGTCTTGGTACTGTAACTTTAACTAACTGCTTTTAAAAAGTTGCTTCCTGTATTTGGATAAATCATAATACGTCTGCTATTTAAAAATATGGAGGCAGACAATCTTTTTACCAACTAAGAAAATAAGAAAAGCCCTACTGGTTCAAACCATGTTCGCTAGCATTCTGTTCATATGGTGGTCTACTTGAATATTTTACAAGCCTTTAGTTTCAAATGTTCCATAAAGGAGACATCTCCCATGGTGATATTTAGCTGCTATTTCCTTCTATGTACAAAATGCAGCAAGACTGTGATAGAGGTTTCTTAGTCCCCAAATCACACGCTTCACCTAAAAATAGCAAATCAGGTAATTCTATACACCTATCATAATATGTAAAAGAGAAAAAATGTATTACAGTGCATAGCAGAAGCAAACATTTATTTAAACAGCACATAAACTGCTATTGAATACAATGAAAATCTCAAGAATTTAACTTAATATACCCTTGCTGTTATTAGCACTTATGAAAAGCATGGGAAAGCAAAAGAACGGACACTTTATCTTGGTTTTTTAAATTACTAATCCCAATTACAGCACACTGCTGTTTTGTGTTCTAGATATTATTTGGAGAAATCAGCACCCAGCAAGGGAGCAATGAAGCCTTAGAAATGATGAGTAAGAAAAAGAATAAATATTTTAATATAACATAGTTCCAGCTTCACAAGGAATAATCTAAGTTTAACTGGCTTGAATATTTGGCTACCGATGAGCACAAAGAAACACCGTAGACAAACCATATGTATTCCCACTTTATGTTACCAGTGCCAAACAAGGAAACTAATAATAATTTTGTATCAGAAATTATTCTGGCTTGAAAGGATTTTTGCTGTAGAAACTCTGCTCAGGGGACACCCGAATGAGGCTCCTTTCATGTCCCCAAGATCTTTTCCCACCAAAGTGATCCCTGTTTATCTACTTGCAATTTTTTGATTTCAAACTGCTAGGTTGACAAGAGCTGGGACAGAAACGGGCACTCAAACTGTCATGCAGTACCTGGATCTCGAACTGTCAACTTGCTGGCCTTCCAGCTAACAAGGCAAGCTTCTTAACTGATGAGCCCCAAACTAGGAAACTGACAATAAAACATAAACAAATGTTGGTCACCATGGAAATGAGATGTCTGAGGAAGGCTGCTGGAGTGACTAGAAGAGATAAAATCAGAAATGAAATTATAAGGGAAATAATTAGAATAAAACCCATCTTAAACTACATCCAGAGACAACAAATAAAGTGACTTTTTTGGAATAGTAGTCATGTTAGTCTGTGGTTCAGGCATATCAGAAAACAAAACAAAATAAACAAAACAAAATGAAAATAAAATAAAAAACATTGTAGCGCTTTAAAGACTAATTGCTATATTTTTATTGTTAGCTAACAACAACAATTTGTTTTGTTTAACAAATAAAGTGGTTTGCCCATTTGGAGAAAATGTCTTGGAATTCCATACCTTATAATGCATATATAGAAAAAAGAGAAGAACAAAGACCATGAGGCAGACCCAGAGGAATGTAGAGAGATAATACCAAATAACGCCGGTAGAAACCTCTAGAAGAACCTTCTCTCTCTCTCTCTCTCTCTCTCTCTCTCTCTCTCTCTCTCTCTCTCTCTCAACACCCAAACGGATAACAGAGGAGGTAAAGAAAAACACTATTTTTTAAAAAAATAATTTTTAATTAATCCAGCCTTAAAAGATACTAAATAAAGACCTTTAAAGCACTTTAAAAGCACGTTATAAAAGTTAAAAAAGGACAGGCCCCCTCTCTCAGCAACTTACTTATTAAAGGCTTAGCTAAAAAGAAAAGGCTTTGCTTGCCAACAGGAAGAAAAGGGCAATGAAACTGAGGTGGGGGTGGCGAGCCTCTTCCACAGATCCTGAAATCTAGGTAGATTCATTTGAGGAAATGCAGTCCCTTCTTCAAAGCATGTGGAATATCATGTGAAAACAACCACCCTGAGAACTCTCTGAAGACTGAATCAAATGAAACTAAATTTATCACTCAACAATGGAATAGCATATTTGCATATGTTCAGATGCACAGTACTTCTGAATTGTAAAGGAAAGGAAGCAGCAGCAGTTGTTCAACATCAGTCTCAGTTAAGTCAAAATGTATGCCATCCTCCTCCATAGATATCATACTTGTTAGGGGAGGGTGAGAGTTCTTCTCACTTGATGGGCATTCTGTTGTAGAGGACAATTACAAACTGCAAGGTACCGGGGGGGGGGGGGAGGCTCATTTTAACTCACTCAGAGACAATGAGGAAATAGCAATAGCAATTAAAAATAGCAATTACACTTATATACTGCCCCATAGCGCTTAGTGCACTTTCTGGGCAGCCCCCAAGTTAATTAGCATTTCCCCCAACATGCAGGGTACTCATTTTACCATCCTTGGAAGGATAGAAGGAATGTCAACCGTGATCCCCCTCAAGATCAAAATCACAACATATACAGAGAGCCAACTTATCAGTGTAGCCAGAATCTTACTACATTTTTGTGCTTGCATAACAAATCAGGGTCAATTAATTTCAGTAATGATTTGCCACATGTTAAAACATCAGCACAAGCAATGAACAACCTGGAGCACAACAGCAATGTCTATGCTAACTTTGTAATTTGTGACAACATGTTAAAGTGGTGCTGTGTTGGCTGGGTGGTTTAGAAGCTTGTCTTGCGAGCTGGAAGGCCGGCAAGTTGACAGTTCAAGACTCGGGTACTGCATGACGATTTGAGCATCCGTCTCTGTCCCAGTTCCTGCCAACCTAGCAGTTCGAAAGCAAGAAATTACAAATAGATAAATAGGGACCACTTTAGTGGGAAAAGATCTTGGGGACATCAAGGAACCTTGTTCGGGCATTCCCTTAGTGGATTTTCTCCAGCAAAAATCCTTTCAATCCAGAATTTCTGACACAAAATTATTATAATTGTTAAAATGTATGCCATAGAAATCATGCTGCCAGACATAAGGAGTAGGACTCTAGCCACTATGTTTTTCTAGTATGTGGTTGCTTAGCCATGAGTATTAACATGAATGGCATTTTTTCATGCAACACATTCTTAGGCGTAATAATGATTTTGGGGCTTTATCAACTCATAAACCATTAACACTAAGGATGCCAGACACCTCTTGAAGTGATCTGTGGCAAGTAATGTGAATGGAGCATTTATACCCCAGAGCAACAGAATATTGTGGCTACAGTATTCTTTCAACAGACAGTTGGGTGTTCCTGTCTTCAAATTATTGTTTTCCGTACTAAGAGCGGTTTTGAACAAATAGAAAATAGTTTACAGTTATTGTGAGATATTTGTTTAATATTCTCTTTTGGTTTTGTACGCTTTAACTTGAGGATTTGTTTGTTAATTAAATGTAGCTGGATTTCTAAAGTCATGGTTCTAATATTTAATTTACAACTGTCTTAAGCCTATAAAATATCTAATTGATTTTAGATGCAACACAATCTTTTTTATTTAAAAAAATCCCTGTAATTAGAACAGATTAAGCTCCCCCCCCCCCAAACAGCAGTGATTTGGGTTTCCATATCTATTCTACCCTAAAATGGAAGAAGTTTGATTTAAAGAAGAAATTAATTAAAACATTTAAATAATCTTCTGTTAAGGTATTTTAAGGTTAACTAGATAGATCGATAGATAATAATTTATGAGATGAAGTCTACAGAGGGGAAGTCTGTGAGGGGAAGTCTACAGAGAGTACTGGATGTATATAGTTAAATATACAAGAGTAAGAACTTGCAACTAATTTAGTAGGAAAACTGAATAACTTTGATCATCATAGTAACTACAGAAAAAAAGGGGGATAAGTTTAGGATTGAAAATTTGAATAGAAGTAATTTAAAGTAAAAGTAAAAAATGAGCAATGGTAAGACAACCACTAACAGGAGGAAAGGAGAAAGAGAAACAGCTGCATTTTTACGAACAATAGAATTTACTCAATGTCCTTAAATATCAGCAAGAACCTACTCTAGTCCCGGTCTCCCTCCCCTTCTTTGGCACTCTTACACAGTCCTTCAACAGAAGGATAAGGGGAGTGAAGAAGATAGAAGGTGAAGGTTGAGTGAGGGTCATTGGAGAAGTCTGAATATGTTTTCATATGTTCTTATATGTTATATGTGATTGTGGGTCGTGGGAGCTGAAGGATTGGGTGAGGGTGAATGTACTCAATGTGAGTTGTTTCTTTTTTATTTTAATGTATATTTGTTTATCTATTTTTTGTTTTTTTTAATGTATTTTGTCTTATTTTTGTAAAATAAAAAAAGATTTAGAAAAGAAAAGAAACCTTTCTTCTGTATTTTCCAACATTCCTGGGTTGGGAAAGGTTTGGATGCAGCACAACCATAGTTTAATTTAGTGTCATCTCAGACCTTGGCCACTTAATCCTGGTAGGATTGCACTCTTATCTGGAACCAGTGGAAGAACAACAGAAATTATAAAGTTTAAAAAATCATTAACAATTGCAATAGATGGGGTGGATGTGGATTTCACTGAATTCCAGAGCTCATCACACTAGGATCCATTATCTGATGAAGCAAGTCTGCTGTACAATCAAACTCCTCCCCAACCAGTAAGTTTGACATCATAGTATATATTGATACATATGGAGCACACAAACCTCAAAACACAAATAAGAAAGGAAACAGGCACAGTACCATTCTCATTCTCAATTTTGCAAGACAGAGTTTGAAAAACCCCTGTGGCAATGCAGGATGCTACTTATAAGTTATAACTAGTTACTGAGGATGTTAGCAATCACCAAAGGCTGTTCCATTCTCTAAGTTACATAACAAGGATCCAGATGTTCCTTCTTTCCTGCATATCAGAAAACAAAACAAAACAAAATAAACAAAATAAAATAAAAAACACTGTAGTACTTTAAAGACTAACTGCTATATTTTTATTGTTAGCTTTCGTGGATCAAGTCCACTTCTTTCCTGCATCACTCACTGCTAGGGTATAGCTGCCAGTCTTGAAAAGTTATCTCTGAGCTGCTTTCTCATTAGCCTTTCTTTCGGACAAACCTCCACCCAATGGGGAAAAATATCCACAGCTTTTTTGAGTCTGCTAATTATTTTCTTCAATAATATTAGGAGAAGGCCCATGGATCAGTGATAGAGATACTTTTTGCATAAAAAGTTGCAGGTTCAAACCATGCCATCTCCAGGGATGATTCAGAAAAAATCGTGTCTCGGTAGCTATTGCTGGTTAGTATCAGCTATATATGGGTAGACAGATCAAGGGTACAAAGTGGCTTCCTATGATATTAAAACTTGGCTCATTTTATTGTTTTTATTGCATAATATTTGCAGACTGGTGCAGCTTATATGTAGCCAAGGATTAAAGCTGACTACAGTAAAACCTCGGGTTACGACAGAGGTCCATTCCAATTGCCTCCATCATAACGCGAAAAAATCGTAACCCGAAGGATGTTTTCCCATAGGATTGCATTGAAAATAAAAGTCCAAACTGGATTCCCAAAATGGCCACCACAACTATTTCAGAATTTAAAATGGCCATCCACCCCCCCTCCACCCGAAGTCACAATGCAATGCTTACTGCTGTTGTTGTCATCGGAAAAGGTCTACAAATGGCATGGGAAAGGTAGGGAGATATCTACCATCTTAGAGTTTAAAATACAGTAGCACAATTTTCGGTCGTTGAATAACTGAAACACTCAGGAAAATTTAACTAAAATACAACCCACCCAGAGCTCTGAATATACTGTACCGGGAATGGAAAGCAGTTACTTTTGGAGAGAAGAAACATTTAGCCTGCTGATTTGCTGTTTAGATTCAAAACAGGCAATTACTATGTTTGTTAAATGCTGGTCCTTTCCACCTCCATGTTAATATGCAAAACAAACACAAAGCATGGTGAGACTACCTGCTGCAAGCTCTGCAGTTTTATGTTGGGAAATTCCAGACAAATAAAAATAAATACCGTACATCTTCACACAGTATACAGTAGTACCCCATATAATGAAAAAGCTCAATTCCACAGAGATCTTCGTTATACGAATTTTTTTGTTATGCGACTCATATTGGTGATACCCTGCATAACGATTTTTTTACCCATTATATGGGGTATACACCATCTAATAGGGAAAAATGTTCATAGTGCGGGGTAAACCCTGTATAATGAAAAAGAAATCGTTATGCGGGATATCGCCAATAGCGCCAAAACACTTTGTTATATGAATTTTTCATTATACGAAGCATTTGTTATATGGGGTAGCACTGTATAGTTAAATTGTGGCCATCACTATTACAAGATATAGCTAATATGGATAATGTTTTTAGAGAAGATTAACAACAGATAAAGCTATGAATGGCTAAATTATTTCCTCAAGTAATAGATGCATCATACTCCTGAATACCTGTTGCTGAGGTACACAAGGACAATGCCCTATTTGGGTTTCCCACTGATAGCAGGCTATCCTTCTTAGGAAAAGAATTGTAGCTTCATCATCAAATGTTGTGGGGAAGGATAGAAACTTATTCCCTACAGGTTACACTCTGACCTCAATAGACATAACTTGCTAGGTGCCTAGCTGGACATCTCAAATAATATCCAACCATTCCAAATTAGCAACTGAAAATATTTAACTAAGGAAGGAGGGCATGGAAGATATAGTGACCGGATAAATGATATAATGAACTGAAAAATGCGACATCCTCGAGGGGGGAAAGGCTGAAGAAAGACCAACCTAGTTCAGAGATTTGCTAAGGAAAACCAAACAAACAAAGCAACAAACAGGCAGGCTTGTTAGTGGCTCACAGATTTGTACAATAAAGTTACTTCCATATGGAATGGTCAAAAATTGCAGGAGGATGCAAAACTCACTCCTCATTTGAGCCTTTAACTTTATTTTCTGAGCCAGGAGATCTTTTCCAACACCTCTAGAAATTACTTTGATTGCAAACCTGAGTCGGTCCTTCCGAGTAGGGCGGTATAGAAATCGAAATACAACAACAACAACAACAACAACAACAACAACAACAACAACAACAACAACAACAACAACAACAACAACATTAATAATATGCCTGGATCAAAGGAATTATTTGTGAAAAATCAAAAGTACACTAACAGTAGTGGAAATAAATGCAAGCCAGGAAAAACTCTCCATAATGTTTTATTTAATATCTGCAAGCTGGTCAGTTTCCTTTGCTAGACATTAAGTCCAGTGATGGGATGTAACAGGTTCTCAACAGTTTGCCAGAACCGGTAGTAACTTTTCCCAGTCTCCCGGAGAACCGGTACCAGCTTTTGGGGTGAACCACCTTCGGGGCTTACCTTTTCACTGGTTCCCCCACTGCGCATGCGCGCCAAGCACTTGGCGTGCATGCATGCCTACAGTGCTTGGCACTTATGGACGGCCTCCTTGCTGTCCTCCCAAGCGGGGAGGAGGAAGAGAAGCTGCTAGCCTGAAGCTCCCTATAGCCTGCTCCCCAGGGTAAGTGACTCACCTTTGGATGTGGTGTGTCTGTGTGTCTTTTAATGTGTATTTAATACCTTTACCTATATTGACGTACTACAACAGTTCCTAAAAAGGTCTTGCAGCTGGCAGGCTGGCTTGGGGTTTTTAAGCAAAGTCTTGGAGTTACCTCATCAATAAGCTACACCTGTGCTGTTCCAATTGCTGTTCATATTGGAGAACCCTTAAGGAGGTACAGCTGTTTTACATTTACATTAAGGCATATTATCCTAGAGAACTGGTACGATGAGCATATCCATCTTCCAACTTGGTGCTGCCCAGGCACTTACACTAACAGGTAAGTGACGGGTTTGTGTTTGGGGTGGTGGTTTGATTTGTGTTTGGGGTGGATGGGTGGGTGTTTTGGTGGATGGGTGTATTTTAATGTAATTTTTATTTATTTATTTATTTATTTATATAATTTATTTAATGTCTTTACGGGTTTGTATTGTGGGTGGGTGGGTTGGTTGAGGGGTGTGTGTTTGTGCTTATTTTTATTTTATTTTTATTTATTTTTATTCTTTGGACCCACCCACGACATCATGACATCATGATGTCATGACATTAGCTCCGCCCACACTGTGATGACATCACGGTGGGGTAGTAAAATTTTTGACATCCCACCACTGATTAAGTCCCCTCAAACTTCTTGTGTTACCCTGTGCAGAAACAGTAACAGGTTGACATTGGGTAGCAATATTTGATTGACTGGTACAATATTTGCTTAATTAAGATTTCTGTTAATTCTGACAAAAAAAAATCATTGTAAGTAAAGTGAAGGAAGGGGGAAAGTGCAGTCTACACTTAAAATAATTTTGTGCAGAACTGCCTGCGCTACAATAAGAATCATTTAAAATACATAAGGTAAAAATTGTACCATTGTTAAACTGTCACTCACAGATCTGGTTATACATGAATAGCACATCACATCCATATATAACAACCCTTTCTGTCAATCAAAGGTGCAGTTCTGTACAGATCTAACATCAAACTTGATTACTAAATTGGCAGAGGCTATAAAACATTGTTCTGATGTAGTATCAATTGGATTCAAGTTGCAGCCAAAGCCAGAATAACAAAAGAGCTTTTCTCCACTATAACTTCAACCACTTATCTTAATCCTATGCCAATTATATGCAATTAGAAAAAATATTTTTGCATTAGGGGAGGTTATAAATACACTAGAAGAGCACCTGTGGTATTTTAGACATATGGAAGATGACTGGGCTAAAAAAGGATCCTTGTTCTCTCACTCTACTTCCCCAACTCTTTCCATAGACTGTGCACAGTTGCAGCTGGCAAGTACTGGAGAATGGAGGAACTGCATCCATCCCAATTCCCCGTCAGTTCAAGTGGCTCATACAATGGAGTGGAAGGAAACATGCTAGAAAAAAGTTTGGATTCCTTCAGCTCTTTTGGCATGTTGTTTTGTATGTGTGCACATGTGTACAAGAGAGATGGGGACTCCCGGAATAAAGAATCTTGGCCCATCTTGCTGCCTGCATCGAAGGACCAGATGGTTTTCCCTTTCCTTCCACTTGCAGAAGCTGACTAGAAAGATGGTTGAACCTTCCTTCCACCTAGTTATGAGCTAGGATCTCTCACTACAGGTGCAGTGGTTAAACTGCTTTCTTGCAACCAAAAGGTTGTGAGTTCAGTCCTCACCAGAACTCAAGGTTGACTCAGCCTTCCATCTTCCTGAGGTTGGTAAAATGAGTACCCAGCATGTCGGGGGCAAAATGTTAATTAACTTGTGAACCGCCCAGATTGTGCACTAAGCAGTATGGGGTGGAATATAAATGTGATTGCTTTGCTTACTTGTAAAGATGGGAGACTAGTCTATAGGATGACGGACAGATTGTGTAAAAAGCAGCTTTGTTTCCCAAGAGAGGGGAATGTCCCAGACGTTCAGAAGAAACACTGAAGCAACGATAACCTTCTTAAATCTGCCGCTTACAGCAACTGCCTCACTCTACCAAATGGTAGGGCGAGCCCTGACAGTCCAAACTCCGTCCAACCAAATCACTCCCAATGTTCATTTTCTCGTGCATGGGAAATCATAAACATTCCTGTCTTACGTAACTCTCAACAGATAGCGTACTAGTCCACCATGGCAGGCGACAAAAACATCAACAAAAGGTTTGGGTTGTATATTGCAGTATTAACAGATGGAAACAAGACTCACTTTGATTGACCAGATGACAGGTCAGATTCAATGCCAGTGTTACAAACCTTGTTGGGCAACATTGCAACACGGTTAATGGGCTTCCAAAGTAGAATCTGTGACCATCAAATTGTCTTCAATCGGCTGTCATTGGAATCTAATTCATGTTTATCAAGATGTGATTCCCTTATTAGTTCAGACTTCTAGGATCACAAGTTAGACAAAGCTATGTTTTGGAGTTTCTTTCTCTTTCTACTTGATTACAACCAGACGAAAAAATTAAATCCAAGCATATGTTTTTGGGAAAAATTGTCGTTTATGAGGAAGTAACAATGGAGTCCAGCAGCAAAGGATCACAGACCCAGCAGCCATTCAACAAGAAGGATGACTCATGTAAACTCAACAACTGAGCAAGAAAACCACAACAGTAAAGTCTGTTCTCACTAATCTAGCACATTTGAAAACAGATGATACCTTTCCTGCTAATATCAATCATAAATCTTACTATTGCTAACAGCAGCCGCAGGTGTTTACAAAATTTAGGACTCTGCCATGTTTTATGAGTTTTCTTTGTGGACTTCATTCACATTATACAAACATTTAAAAAATATTATTAGAACAATACTAGCTGTAGTTGTGCTTCAAATTGAATTTTGAATCATTCTTGTGTCCCCATTCAAAGACAGTGCTGGAACATTTATATTCTAGATGTCACTCCAGAAACATGACCAATATTTAGACTATATTTCTTGATATTCATCCTATATCTTGTTTCCTGTAACTTGCGGCAAATTATTATGTGTCCTGCACTCCGAGATGACCAAGAACAGATCCTGCCCCTTCTTATTATAACCATCTTTCAAGTGTTTGAAAAGTGCTATCATAACCCCTTTCAGTCTCCTTTTCACAAGGCTAAACATGCCCAGTTTTCTTAGTCTTTCCTCACTAGGCTTGATTTCCATTTCCCTAATAATCTTTGTTGCTCTCCTCTGAACTTCATAGAACTCTCCTTCCTCTTGCAGACTGAATTAACACTGCAACAGCCCACTGATGGCAAACCTTGGCACTCCAGGTGTTCTTGAACTTCAATTCCCAGAAGCCCTAATCAGCCCCCCCCTCGCCTCCATGCACCACACCAGGAAGTGCCACAGTAGTACAGTAACAAACAAAAAGTATTAATATCACAATAAAATGTTACAAAAAACTATTACTAAAAAAAAAAACCACAGCAAAAACAAAAATCACATATACTGAGTCCCGCAATGATTACACTAAGCAACAATTTTTTTTTCCTGTTACTGGGTTGAAAATATGTTCTTTATAGTAATTCATATGTGCTGAATACAGAACTGCAGTCGGATTTGCTCTGGCACATCAGGAAAAAAGTTATGTACATGTAAAGGTTGTCAAGGAAAATGCTATTAACTATGTTGAAAAGCGATTGTGAGAAATTGTAGGGAAATTAATGTGTGTACTTTGGGATGAAAACACTAAATATTATAATTAAGAAGGGAATTATAAATGTTTATTTACCTCTAAAATGAATCAGGGACCCTTAGTTACACTGAGATTGACAATAGCTTGGTTTAAAAGTGTGTAAAGCTTCTTGCTTTCCGCCTGTGAACATCTTCAGTTGCTCTCTGCAAAAACCAACAGTAATCCCCCATCATGTTCGGATTGAAGCGGCCTTGATATCTTGCTTCCATGGTGGAATCTCCTGGTGGAATCTTTCACCGTGCTCATCACTCACGGCTCCCATATTTGACGGAAAGAAGGTGAGATGCGAATGCAAGAAATGCATCTTTAGTGACATTCGGCAACCAAGGTGCTGGAAGGCTGTTAGCAAGTTGCCCACAATTTCTGCATAGTTGTCTGCTCTGTGGTTCCCAAGAAAGTTGTGCACGACAAGCACAAATGGGTCCCAAGCTGCTAGTTCTCGTTCCGTGAGCTCCAATCTGAATTGTGGACATCGAATCAACTTTTGTATTTCTGGTCCAACGAAGACTCCTGCTTTCAATTTTGCCTCAGTTTTCATCTTTCCAAACTTGCCTTTTAGGTACTGAAAACCACAATTTGTTTTATCCATCGCTGCAACAAACTGTTTCATAAGACCCAGTTTGATATGGAGTAGAGGTAGGTAAATCTTATTACGATCCACAAGAGGTGCATGTTGAACGTTGTGCAGGTAAATTTCTGGGTGGCCAATTTTTCACTATGTAGTGATTCTTGTCACCATGAGTAAGTTCCACTCCTTCAGTCTGGAACCCAACAGTTCAGACTTTTCTTTCGACAGGGACAAATCGCGAACCAGGTCGTCCAATTCGGCTTGGCTGATCAAATGTGGCTTTTTAATATCACTGTCGGGATCATTCGTGTATTCCATAGCTCCAGGGTCACTGTCATTACCTTCAGTATCACTTTCTTTGTTGTTCATTGCATCGGATGAAGGAGGAATTGGTACTGGGTAATCTGTACCATGCGCCACAGGCTTTAGAGCAGACGGACAATCTGGATACACGATTTTTGACTTGTTCTTCTTGCTGTACCTGGATATGATGGTCAAGCAGAAATAGCAATCCGAATGGTGATCTTTCTGATCCTGCCAAATCATGGGAACAGCAAAAGGCATTCGATTTCGCTTACCGTTTAACCACTGGGTTAGGCCGGAGTAACAGACGGTGCAACAGAGATGAGGAGCCCAGGATTGTGTTTGATCTCCGATTTCATATCCGAAGTAATGTTTGTAAGCTATACGTAGCTTTCTGGACATGTTCTTGCATTGGTCAGACGTCGTATACTTGCCACAAATGTAGCAAAAGCAGTCCGGACAATTTACACACCTGCGCCTATTCATCATTCATTTACTGAATCACCATGTACCAAATTACCGAATCGTCTTATACGAAATCACTTAAATGCATGTTACTGCAGCTGCTGATTAATAAAACACAGAACCACAGTAGCACAAACTATTCTCTAGTCACCTCCGAATCAGACTGATGGACGAACACACACACACACACACACACACACACAATCATACATCAAACAAGGCATCAGCACACCCTATTACGTAACAATCACGTTATTTTAACCCAGTAGCAAAATTTTTTTGCGTAGTGTTATAAACAAAATCCTACAAAAGGTAGCTGGGAAAAGTCCAAGAGAAGTGCAAAAAAGAAAAGAAAAAATGGCTATCCCCCCCCCCCCCCAAAGCTGTCTAAGGGAGCATGATCCAGCCGCTGGCTTTAAAAGGTTGAGAACTCCTGGTCTACAGAGGTCTAACATTATTATTTAAATAGACATAGTGAAATGAGACACTTGTTTCAGTTTACTCTTTGATTATAAAATGATTTTTTAGAGATGATAACACCATAGCTTTCATAACTGTAGTCACTCCTTTCACAATGTCTTATTTAAATTATAAGGAGACAGAACATACGATATATTAATCCATAATTTTTTAAAAAAACCAGATGTAAAGAATATAAGATAAATATTTTTTTTCTAGAATTAGGCATAATTATTCTGAAATGTCCATAAACAATGAAGAAATAAGTTTCTTTCAAACATAGTGTGCTTACTATACCATTGTAAAAACTTGTGGAAACACATATTTTATGTTACTTTGATATATTGCAGTGAAGCCATTTCATATTTGACTCATTTCTCAACATAAAAGATCAACACCTGAATTCATACTCATACTACCTTCCCTAACAGACAAGGGACGGGGTGGTTCATCATCTTTAATGAGAAAAAGAAAAGAAATTAGACTAAATTAAAAGATAAGACTCATGTGAGTAGGACTTTGATCAAAACACTGCACAGGAGACCACCTTTTGTACAAGAAAGTCTACAACAAAAGCACTCAACTTGCAAAAGCTATTGAAGAAGATTTCATGGGGCCTTGACAGATCACATGCTGACAGAACTACTGCTGGAGTCTCAGTGGAAATCTGGCTTGTCGTAATTAATAAAAGGATGTGACCTACACAAAGACATGAGTATTTAAAAATAATAATGAAAAAGCAAAGAGACTAGAGAGCGTTTACATTAACTAAAATGAAGTGAGGGAGGAAGTGGAATCACATGACAAATTTGTCCAACACTTCTTTTAACTGTGGGTGGTAAATTACCACAAATTTTCTTCAGGAGTGAATTTGCCTGATTAAAGCTGTCAGGTGTCAGATCTAGGTTCTGTGTCATTTAAAGGGGGGAAAGCAAATTTTACAGTGTTCGACTAGTTATGGCAAGACCAGGATAAGATTTCTCCCGAGTGAGTCTTCATACACACCATCTAGCTCAGGGGTGCCCAAACATTTTGGGCTGTGAAACGGTCACATGGTTCAGGGGTACCCAAACTACAGCCTGGGGGCCAGATCCGTCTCCTGACACCAGTTCTTCCATACCGCGTCACTCCTGAAGAAGGTGGTGTGGGCCGGATGACTTTATTTATTTTATTTTATTTATTTATTTGTTCAGATTTATGTTGCCGCCCACTCACCGAGGTGACTCAGGGCGGCTTACAGTCAAAATAACAACAGTACAGTAACAATCATAAAATACAACTTCACAAAACAACCACAGCAGAACACAGACTAACTCCCCTCTGGCTGTTGATGGGGGCCTGGAGGTGGGGCTAAGGTCCTCAGCTGCCTGCCAGGCCATGGTGTCTTTTCCCTCAGGCTGCTAATGTGGGCCCAGAGGAGGGGGCGATGTTCTCAGCTGCCTGCCAGATCATGGTGTCTTCTCCCTCGGGTCTTTGGTGTGGGCACAGACGAGGGGGTGATGTTCTCAGCCACCTGCCAGATCACAGCGTCTTCTCCCTCAGGCCGTTGGTGTGGACCCAGAGGAGGGGGAGATGTTCTCAGCTGCCTGCCAGGCCATGGTGTCTTTCCCCTCAGGCCATTGATGTGGGCCCAGAGGAGGCGGCAATGTTCTCAGCCATTGGCATCAGGGGATGGCATTGGCCCCCAGGCCATAGTTTGGGCATCCCTGAACTAGCCCATAGGGCATTGTGAGAACAGAAAAGGGTGTGAAGAATGTGCTTTCCTTAAACCCTTTGTGGGACTGGGCAACACAAATAACGAATAAAATTAATTTGAACAGGTCTTGTTATTGCTTGGATTAGACAACATGCCTCAGTCAGAAACTGTTACAAATCACAGATTCATTCTCACTCCATGCTTCAGGGAAAGGCTTCTTTCCCTTGGCATTTCCCCTTGTTTGTCCACAACTGATTGAGAGCACCAAGTTTGAATTTCTTCTCTCTCTCTCTCTCTCTCACTCTCTGTCATATGTAAGTAAGAAAACCACCCTGTTGACTAAGGCTACTCAGAGTGGTTAAACATACATAATCAAGACCAAACATTTTATTTTTATTTATTTATTTGAATTTATATACTGCCCTCCTCGCTGGGATGACCCAGGGCAGTTTACAACATCATAAAAACCAAAGCCATTACCAAAACTTCGAATTTACAGTTATAAATTTTTTTAAAAAATTTAAAAGATACAATAATCAATCAAAATTAAAAGCTAAATCTTAAAAATAGAAAGATTAAAAGACTAATAGACTGAGGGAGTGATAGAGCTCAAACTAACCAGTGAGCTGGGGTCATTGTACCGTCAGGACCCCATACCTGCCCTGCCAGCCATGTTTTTAAGTTCTTCCTAAAGGACAGAAATTCCATCTGGAGATGTAGCTCAGTTGGCAGGAGGTTCCATAGGGCCTGAGCAGACACAGAGAAGGCTCTCCATCTAGTGCCAGAGAGATGCGCTTGGAATGCTAATCATACACAAATTCAGAAAAACAGTTACAATACATAATTAAATCACCACAAGTCAATACCAGATGGGCCAATTACAAGCCAAACCAAAAAATGCCATGTTAGGAGAGGGGCAAAATAGTATTAAATGCCTCTCTATACAGATCAGCTTTCAGATTTACTAAGTTCCTGGAGGGTGGGAGCCAAGTATATAAACCACGTTGTTGAGGGTGTCAGGAATGCTGGTACTCACAAGTAGGACTTTGGGATTCCTGTTTCTGAGCTGCCGCCTTCTTAGCTATGCAAATCAGGATTTTAGCTTGCAGTAAATAAGGTAGCACATAACCAAGTAAACACTCCAGTCATCTTCTGGTATTTTAAAAGTATATTGTAAACAAAGTAAGTCACAAAAGAAAATATTTGATAGCACATCAGAACAAAGAAAGCTTCTCTAATTGTGGAAGCCACTGGAAGTGTGAAAACACTGTGGAAAAGTACAAAAATGCATCAAAATGCTCAGCACACCCTCCCACCACCATGGGAAGCAGCAGAGGCTGCAAAAGCAGCTGAGAAATGCCACAATTGCAGCAGCTGCCACCGCAGAAACAAGCATTTTGACACTTCTGGTTTCCACGGTGGCAGCAGCAGTCATGGCTTTTTTTGGGCTGCTTTTGCAGCTTCCACTGCTTCCCAAGGCAGCAGGATGGTGTGCGGAGCATTTTTGTAAATTTTTGTAAATTTTTTTACTGCATTTTCGCACTTCTGGTGGTGGGGGAGAGCTTCTGGCAGTGCTGAAAAATGCCACTGCCGCTGAGATAACTGGAAGTGCAAAAATGTGGTGAAAAAAATACAAAAATGCAGCAAAAATGTTCCGTGCACCCTCCCGCCGCCATGGGAAGTGGCAAAGGCTGCAAAAACAGCTGAAAAAACACTGTGATTGTTGATGCCACTGCTGCTGCAACCAGAAGCACCGGGAGGAACCATGCCTCCAGCTCATGCAGCTGTGTGTCAGGGCAGGTCTGGAAAATGTTGTGAACCCCTGCTTTTAAGGGAAAGACATGGCTGTATGAATGAATAATAAACACCAAATCCATGCAAATTATTTCAGCTTAAGTAACTTTGAGACTAACTTTCTGTGTTTGTGAGCAGATGAAGGAGACAATCACTCTCTTTTTCCATCCAAGTTTCATTTCTATTTACCTCCAATGTGATCCCTTTAGACATCTGAGGAATGAATATGTTCCATAAAAACTTACCTCTGCAAATAATACTGAAAGGGACAATGAGAGAGTTGGAAAGTAATCCAAACTAAGAATGCTTATACAGTATAATTATTTCTGCCAACATTTCTTCTGGATCTGTGTGTTCAAAATTGTCTAGCGTAGTTTGTGGAACAGCATTGTTCTTCCATTTCATTACCGGATTTGGAACACAAAACTGTATGTGCTCACACTGCCATTTCTGTCTGACTTTTCTGTTTGTTTATGTCATCTCCAACCCCAAAGTACCTGAGGCGACTCAAGTTTTAGCACTTACCGAATATGAAGAATCCTGATGCTTAAATGTTGTTCTGGTTAAGGGTGAGGGGGGTAGGGAGACAACATGAATGGACAAAAGGAGCTGATACTTGTGATAAGCTGATTGCAAGTGTATCCGTTTTAGAATTCAATTAGAAATTTAACACATTACAGGGGAAAAAATCAAGAGTGGAACATAGTGTGTTTACAACCCACTGAACTGTGAATCAGTAGCAAATGTGAGTCAAGGAAAATAGCCATCTAATCTTGGGCCGGCCCCTCCCTCTTTTGCCCTCGACCTTTCCAAGCATCAAGGCTTTCTCAAGTGAATCCTCTCTTCTCATCTGATGTCCAAAGTACTTTAGCTTCATCTTTATTATTTGACCTATGCTTTAACAAGATCAAATGGTGACAGGGATTTTGAGCTGAGGGACAAGTTTTCTGTAGGAATATCCTTTGGCTAGTTTGAGAGGCATAGACTCCTTAGGTATATTTCTTATGCCACTGGTAAAATTGTTCTTTATCTCTCTCAAGGTAAGACATCATATTAGCAAAGAACTTTTGCTTTCAGGTGTGTTGGAGAAACTCTCACTTTGCTCAGCTTTCAGAAAAACACATTTCAACTCCATTTATCATTAGGCTTAGAGTACTAGCATATAAATACAAGACTCCTACACCTAGTGATTATCAGTGCTGTGTAATTTCTTCAAACTCCCTTCCCAACTCACTTTTTTGCTGTCTTCCTCGAAACTTGTTCTTCATACACCCATTCAGAATGCTCTTTCACGATCTATCAAACCTGCACTTTTTCAGCTTTTCTACCACTTAATAAACCAGTCAAACATTCCTTTCCTTCTGACGCAAGAAACTGTAATTTTCTTTGTTCTGAGCATCCACAATATCATCTCAGCCAGTGTTAGTTGCTTCACTGCCACTGGCCTAATGCAACCTAACTGCACACAGATAATCTTGATTTTAGATCAAAATATAATCCATTGCTTTCATTGGAGTAAAATGATTTTAAAATTGGATACTTCCTACTTTTTCGAGCACTGATTCTGTGATGAACGTCAAAAACAGCCTAGTACAAAGAGGCTGGGATGTGCAGTGGTTAAGTCTTAAGACACTGAACTTGACTGGAAGGTCAGCAGGTCAGTAGTTCAAGACCCGAGTGATGCATGACAGTGAGCCCCCGTCTCTGTCCCAGCTTCTGCCAACTTAGCAGTTCAAAAAGAATAAATTGCAAATAGATAAATAGGTACCACTTCTGTGGGAAGGTAACAACATTCCCTGCATGCCCCTGTCTAGTTATGCCTGCCACAAGACCATGGAAATGTCTGCAGACACTGTAAATGGAGATGAGCACCACCCCCTAGAGTCAGATATGTGGTAAAGGGTGACCTTTACCTTTACAAAGGCGGACAACAACATGTTGTGTGAATGTGGAGAGCTACAGAATCCAGCTCATTTACTGGTCTGCCGATTCCTCCCAGAATCATGCACCGATGAGGACTTAGGTTTGGGCAACGGCAAATCAAAAAAAGTGGCTTCATTTTGGCAGTTCATGGTTTGATCCTCTGGATATGAGCCTCAAGTCCGCTGGCTCAGATTCAGGAAGAACTTAATGGCAAGAATAGACATTCTTGAGGATATGCAAGAGCAAAATCAAATTAGAAGATGAAGGAAGAAACTCACTGAACAAGGAATAACATTAAAAGAGGAGATGGCTGAGGGACTCAACATGGAGATCACTCAAGAGTATCCTGATAAGGCTTCTTTATTCATGTCAGATGACCCACCAGCATAAATTAACATACAAAGCTAAAATTAACACATCTAGTCTGATTTGAACCTAGTGTTACAAGAGATTTGGAGTACATTCACTTCAGGATCTCAAGATGTCACCTTGGAATGGTAAGACTACGGAAGGGATGCAGAAACCAGGAATAATGATTACTTAGAGATTAGGCAGATTATTTCATGTTTAGGAGTAGGAGCTTGCGGGCTTGTCTCTGATATTTTTCTCTCCCCCCGCCCCTGCCAGGGCAGGATGAGGACTTTGCCGCCCCTTCCCCTGTGCCTACACCAACTGCCAGGGGAGGAAGAAACCAGGGCAGGTTGAAGACTTTGCCGCCCATTCCCCTGAGCGCACACCAACATAGCATATTGTAATGTAATGTAATATATTTTTTGTAAGCCGCCCTGAGTCGCCACGGTGAGTGGGCGGCAATATAAATTTGAACTAATAATAATAATAACAACAACAACAATAATAATAACAACAATAACAACAACAACAATAATAATATTTTGATTGTATTAACTATATTGTTATGGTTTTATATTTATGTTTTAGATTGTAATATTGTATTGCGTCACATTTTTCTTTTCCCCTTATGTTTAGATATATTGATTGTATTAACTGTATTGTGTTATGATGATATAATTATGTTTCATTGTTGTTTCACAGAATGTTATATTTGTGTGTTTTCTGTGAACCACCCTGAGTCGGTTTTTACTGAGTAGGGCGGCATATAAATCGAATTAATAATAATAATAATAATAATAATAATAATAATAATAATAATAATAATAATAATAATAATAATAATAATAATAATAATAATAATAATTTGATTGTATTAACTATATTGTTACGGTTTTATATTTATGTTTTAGATTGTAATATTGTATTGCATCACATTTTTCTTTTCCCCTTATGTTTAGATATATTGATTGTATTAACTGTATTGTGTTATGATGATATAATTATGTTTCATTGTTGTTTCACAGAATGTTATATTTGTGTGTTTTCTGTGAACCGCCCTGAGTCGGTTTTTACTGAGTAGGGTGGCATATAAATCGAATTAATAATAATAATAATAATAATAATAATAATAATAATAATAATAATAATAATAATAATAATAATAATAATAATAATAATAATAAATAGAATTAAAAAGGGCTGGTATGGCTGAGGGTCAGAGTCCCTAAATGCAAGTTCAACATGCTTAAGGGGTGCCAACTGGCCAACAACACGCTGTGTGAATGTGAAGAGATACAGAATCCAGCTCATTTGCTGGTCTGTTGATTATTACCAGAAACTTGTACCAATAAGTCCGGCTAACAAAAAAATCCAAAGTGGCTTCATTTTGGCAGTTTAAAGTCTGACACAGAAGAAGAAAATGATAATGACGGTGATCATTGCCAAATTTTGCAAATGGGTGTGTGTGGACCATCTAAAATCTGGGAAACCACTATGGCTAAATAGAACCTCCATGTCAAGGGATAATATAGCTTTTAGTTATATTTCCTGGTGTTATGATTTCTCCATCTCACCCACCAATATAGAAATAACCCAACAAGGAAAGACTGCTGCTTCTGTATCTCATTTATGAGGCTCCTTAGATTAGAACCATTTAACTCCTGACTGAAAATCAGGCAACGTTAACTTTCTAGGCTCGATCCTATTGGTAGGACTTTTCTAGTAAATAGACTCGCCTCTAGCCCCACCTCCTTAAAAGGAGCGGACCTTCCGAATATCAATCTTCTGCTCACGCTTCATTGGCCAGTAAGTCTGCACTCTCTTTCATATGATTGGTCACCCGGTCTGTTCGTCAAACAGCTGGAGGCGAGTGTCCTCGTCCCTTTTTCTGAGCGTTCAAAGACCCGTGGCGAATCCGTAGATATAAAAAATAATAGACACTGTTTCCGGTTTATATTAGACTGCGTTAAAAAAAACGCCTTTCCTCGGGGCAGGAGAGTTGTTCATAGAAAACAATGGAGAAACAGACCCGTACTTATCGCAGTAGCTATTTAGATGGGCTCTAAAACGCTCAAATAAGGATAACTACTGCATCCATGTGAAATTAAAACAGGGCTAGCTTCGCCTCTATAATTATAACAGGTATTACCAGTTACAAAACATAAAATACAGCATATACCTTATTATGCTAACCATTTTTGGGAATCTGAACCTGATATTTATAAATTTGTGCCATGAATAAAGCAATGGTATTCCCTGTGGCAATGTATGGTTGTGAGAGCTGGACCATTAGGAAAGCTGAGCGCAGAAGAATAATCTGCCTTTGAAATGTGGCGTTGGAGGAGAGTTTTGAGAGTCCCCTGGAGTGGACAGAGAGGAGAACAAATAGGTCAATCGTAGAAGAAATCAACCCTGACTGCTCCTTAGAAGGTCAAATTGTAAAGATGAAGCTAAAGTACTTTGGACTTCAAATGAGAAGAGAGGATTCGCTTGAGAAAGCTTTGATGCTTGGAAAGGTCGAGGGCAAAAGAAGAAGGGGAGGGCCCAAGATGAGATGGATAGATGGTATTGTAGAGATAATAGGCACAAAGCTGAGCGAGTTGAGGAGGATGGTGGAGGACAGAAGTGCCTGGTGGACGGTGGTCCATGGGGTCACAAAGGGTCGGAATCGACTGTGCGACTGAACAACAAATGCAATGAAGTCTATGTTTGATGAAGTGGACCTGATCCACGAAAGCTAGCATTAAAATACAGCAGTTAGCCACTTTTTGTCTTGTTTACACTCTGGTATGATCAAATGGGAGAGAACAACCCCACTATGGGGCCCACTGATATTTGTATATCCTAATCAATGGTCTCACTGAGGTTGAGAGTGGAATGTACAGCAACCTGTCATATTTCCACAAAAACAAAACCCAAGGCACCCCGCTAACTAGTTATACTAGCAAAGGTCAGTTGAATCCCTCCAACCAGACTTTTTTCAAGCCAAATCCAGAATTTAGTATCACGGGGAACGTTCACTGAGCTTGTTAGAGACGTTGCCTCCTACGGAGAAGAAGTAAAGATTTCATTTTTACTTGGGGGAAAACGAGCAAATTAAATACAACAGGTTTCCTCTAGCTGTAATTCCATGTACTGTATATATATTTCCTGCTCCTTTCAGGATGCCTGTTCCTCTCACTCGGTCACCAACTGTATCTCTTAAAATAATTTCTCACTTCCAACCTGGGGAGAGAAAACAAACGCCCTGTTGGAATCAGATATCCATACCTGTTACCCCTTTTTTTTCCTGCCTATCTCTATGGGCCAACCTAAAACAAGGGGGGGGGAAAGAAGCTACCAAGCCACGAGAGGCAGCCGCTCTAGGAGATTAAATGGAGCCTCACTGGCTCTTCCTATTCCCTTGTTTATGGCTTTATTATGCCAGTCATGGCGAATCTTTCCACTTCGGGTTTACTGAGCGTGGTTGGTTGGGCTTCTGGGAATTGTAGTCCAAGAACCCCGCCTGGAGTGCCAGGGCTGTCGGGGAAACGTGGGCCGCTCTAGGCAACACGGAGGCAGATCTCGGTGTGCGACGTTAGATCCGGGTCACACACACCCCCCCTCCATTTTGACTCTCGCCGCTTTCCCCGCCTGCTTCCTTCGAGAGAAGAGCGGCAGGTCAGTCCGGGAAGGGAAGGGAAGGGTGAGGGCGGAGGACGGAAGGGCCTGGGAAGGCGGGCGGGTGGCTCCCCGAAGGGTCGTAGCCCGTGACGGGACGACTCTCCGAGATTAACCGGGAGTCACTGGAAAAAGAAAGAAGTGGACTTCTCCCTCTTTCTTTCTGGTCAGGACTGGGAAGCCCCGTCCCGAGCAAGTAGGACTGTGACGAAGGAGCTTCCCCTTCACAACAATAACACACACACACACACACACACACCACCAACCAACCCCCTCACACACACACAGGGCTCCACTACTGTCTTTTGAAGATTTCCACCTGCCCCCTAACACACACACACACACACACACACACACACACACACACACACACACACACACACACACACACACACACACACACACACACACACACACACACACAGAGCCTGGCTGTATTGCTGGCTTGGGTTTTTATCCAACCAGCTGTCTATCCACCTATCTACACACACACACACACACACACACACACACACACACACACACACACACACACACACACACACACACACACACACACACACAGCCTGGCTGTATTGCTGGCTTGGGTTTTTATCCAACCAGCTGTCTATCCACCTATCTACATATCTCCATCCATCTATATCCAGCCAGCCATTCGTCTAGCTATCCATCTGCCCGTCTATCCATCTCTGTTTAGCAATCTTTATATCTGTCTAACCCAGGGATCTGCAAACTTGGCTCTCCAGGTGTTCTTGGACTTCAATTACCAGAAGCCCAAGTCAGTATGCCTGCTGATCAGGACTTCTGGGAATTGAAGTCCGAGAACATCTGGAGAGCCAAGTTTGCAGATCCCTGGTCTAACCAACCATTTGTATATCTGTCAATCGAGCCACCCATCCCACCCATCTACCATTCAAGGTGGGGTACAAACAACAGGAAAAAACCCGTATCGCAGGAATCAAACACCCATCCGTCTCTATTAATCTATCCACCCACCCTGTCTATCTAGTATGTTCTCCCAATCTGGGCAGAAGACAAGCAACAAGAACAACTGTACAGTAATACCTCATATAACATTAGTATCGAATAACACTAAAATCGCATAACGTCAAGGAATCTGGGGGGAAGAATTGCATCAGATAACATTAAGATCCTATGGGATGCTTCAGATAACAACCGCGAAAGCCTGTGTGGTTACAATGTATCTCTATGGATCCCATAGAGGATCAGATAACACTAAAAATCATATAACACCAAGACTTGTGGAACCAGGTTTTAGTGTTATATGAGGTTTTACTGTATATCATACAAATTAAATGCAGTTGCAATCAAATGCAGTTCTTTAATCAAATATCTTAAACGTAACACAAATGGAAATAACTATCTTCCCTCTAGATTTGCTATCATAACATGCCCTTGGAAAACAGGTTAGGATTGGGAGGGAGACTTTTGCCGGTGGTTGGCCAGCAAGTGGGGTAAGGAGGTTAAATCAGAATCTCACTGGTTTTACCCTAGCATTAATCACATCTCTGGCTGGACATCCCGCTGTGGTAATGGAGTAGACTGTACAGCTAGCGACTCAGCGGAGAGTGTTGGGTGGCGATAAATAACCAGACTCCCTAAAGGGGACAATGGCTACACGCGGTCTTGGAGGCTGGTCTTGGGGTGGGGTGATGGTTCCCTCAGTGGAGAAAAACTGGAAATCATCGGATTGGGTCCAACAGTAAAATGAGCGAAGGAGGAACTCTGATTCCCAATAGTCATGGAGACGGAAGAGGCCATGCCAGATGGACTGGCTGTGAAGGTGCACCTTGGTAATATCCTCAAGGCTGCGGCAGTCCATTGTAGTCCCAGTGTTAAATCCTGCATGTCTCATTTCATACGTGCTGCAGGAGATTGCTCCGAGATCATAGTGTGTGGGTCACTTTATGGCAAGCTGGGATTCACCTTAAACAAATTAATTCCAGTGGCATTTTTCCTCCTTGCTTTGGAGTGTGAAGGTGGCCCAGAGCCAGCCAGCCTCCAAGACCAGGCCAGGCCTCCTGGGGCAGGAAAAATGTATATTTGGATCAAGTTACAGCCAATGATGGATCACTACACACTTCAAATGTTTTCTTGTGCCAGCCAGCCAGATGAGGAAATTGGCAACCATTTGTTGAATATGTTCTTTAAAATGGTGCTATGCTGCTGCTGCTGCTGCTGCTGCTGCTGTTGTTGTTGTTGTTGTTGTTGTTGTTCTTCTTCTTCTTCTTCTTCTTCTTCTTCTTCTTCTTCTTCTTCTTCTTCTTCTTCTTCTTCTTCTTCTTCTTCTTCTTCTTCTTCTTATTATTATTATTATTATTATTATTATTATTATTATTATTATTATTATTATTATTATTATTATTATTATTATTATTATTCGATTTATATGCCGCCCCAATTGCTTATACATAGCAACTCTGGGCAGCTCACAATGAACAATACATCAATATTAAATATCAAATAGCAAAATATCAAACAACAAAAACAAAAACATTTCAAGGAATCCCCAATCAACGTTACAAAATAAGTGGGAGTCCCAACGAAACAATATATCACAGCTACAAATATCAGATAAGAAAATATCAGATGTTATCTATTAGTGTCTTGAGATTTTAGTATGGTACTGTTTTCAGCCTTTTGCTTCTCCAAGTGTTTTGCATTTCAAGTCTTGGAATCCCAGTTAGTGTGTCAGTGGTCTGAGTTGAAGTTGAAAAGATCTGGAAGGCCAAGGATTAAGGCCAAGTGAAGTGACACAGAAAATGGCAAGGCAGTAGATAAGATCCTCAATTTAAAAGCTTACAATACAAGCTGGAGGAGAACACTGCAAATACCCTGGACTGGCAGAAAGATGAACAAATACATCATAGAGCAGAGATTCTCAACCTGTAGCCTATGGGCTGGATATAGCCCACAGCACCATTTCATGTGGGCCCCCACCTCCTCCACCACACCAGGAAGTGCCATGTGGTAGAGTATGACCTGACCCCGGCTTAAAAAGGTTGAGAACTCCTGTCTTAGAGTAAATTAAGTGTGAACTGTCTCTGGAGGCAAAAATGATGAAACTGAGGTGGTCCTATTTTGGGCACATTAAAAGAAGACAAAAAAATCTGGTAAAGAATGATGCTGAGGAAGGTGGAGGACAGCAGCAAGAAAAGAAGCCTAAACGTGAGATCGATTGACATCACTAGGGAAGACACAAGTTTGTGTTTGCAAGAGCTGGGCAGGGTTGCTGAGAACAGGAAATTTTGGGGAGCTCTCATTCATAGAATCATCATAAGCCAGAGAAGACTTGATGGCAGATAACTATGCAAGCATCAGGCAGGCCTTTGGGGGGATGGGATGGAAGATCTGGAATGTAGCTGCTGAGGAAGCTCTGTGTTTAACATAACTGTTATAATGAACGGTGTTATACAAGACAGGTTGAACAATATGCAGTCCTTGGATGTTGTTGCACAGCCCAAGGCATCATAAGTAGTAATGAGGAATGCTTGTTGTTCAGTCGCACAGTCGATTCCGACCCACTGCGACCTCATGGACCACTGTCCGCCAGGCACTCCTGTCCTCCACCATTCCTCTCAACTCGCTCAGCTCTGTGCCCATTGTCTCCACAATACCATCTAGCCATCTCATCTTGGGCCAGCCCCTTCCTCTTTTGCCCTCGACCTTTCCAAGCATCAAGGCTTTCTCAAGTGAATCCTCTCTTCTCATCTGATGTCCAAAGTACTTTAGCTTCATCTTTACTATTTGACCTTCTAAGGAGCAGTCAGGGTTGATTTCTTCTAAGATTGACCTATTTGTTCTCCTCACTGTCCAGGGGACTCTCAAAACTCTCCTCCAACACCACAGCTCAAAGGCGTCTATTCTTCTGCGCTCAGCTTTCCTAATGGTCCAGCTCTCACAACCATACATTGCCACAGGGAATACCATTGCTTTGACTATGCAGCCTTATCTTCCTCCTTTTCCTATTCCAAAGCACTCCGTCATTCCATTTTCTGTCCTAACTGTTGCCTCTTGATTCATGTACAGATTTCTCATGAGGCCTATAAGGTGTTCCGGTATTCCCATCTCTTTAATTACTTGCCACATTTTGTTGTGGTCGACACAGTCAAAAGCCTTAGTGTAATCAATGAAACAGAAGTAGACTTGTTTCTGATATTCCTTTGTTTTTTCCATGATCCATCTTATGTTGGCGATGTGGTCTCTAGTCCCCCTGCCTCTTCTGAACCCCGCCTGCATTTCTGGTAATTCTCCACATACTGTTGCAGTCTATCCTGTATTATCTTGAGCATCACCTTGCTAGTGTGAGGGATGAGCGCAATTGTTCGATAATTTGAACATTCTTTGGCATTACCCTTTTTGGGGAGTGGAACGTATACAGATCTTTTCCAATCCTGTGGCGATTGTTTTGTTTTCCAAATCTGCTGGCATATAGAATGCAATAATTTGATTCCATCATCTTGTAGGGCTTTGAAAAGTTCAACTTGGATACCATCAACTCCACTGGCTTTGTTGTTTGCAGTGTTTTTAGGGCCTTTCTGACTTCACTCTCTAGAATGTCTGGCTCATGTTCAATGTTCTCATCATTGTGATTATCAGGGGTGTTGAGGTCCGTTTTGTAGAGTTCCTCTGTGTACTCTTTCCATCTTTTCTTAATCTCTTCTGCATCTGCTAACTCCTTGCCATCTTTGTATTTTATCATGATCATTTTTGCTTTAAATGTTCCCTTGAGTTCCCCAATGTTTTTGAAAAGATCTCTAGTCCTACCCCTGATATTGTTTTCCTCTATTTCTTTGCACTGTTTGTTCAGGTAGGTTTCCTTATCTCTCCTTGCTTTTCTTTGAAATTCTGTATTCAAGTGACTTTATTTTTTCCTTTCTCCTTGGCATTTTGCATTCCTTCTGTCCTCTGCTATTTTAAGAGCCTCATCGGACAACCACTTCGCTTTCTTATGCTTCTTTTCTTTTGGTATGGTTTTCCTTGCTGCCTCCTGCATGATGTCCCTCATCTCTGTCCATAATTCTTCTGGCACTCTGTCTATCTGGTCCAAGCCATTAAATCTGTTCCACACCTCCACTGTGTATTCCCAAGGAATGTTGTCTAGGTCATATCTGTCTGGCCTAATTGTTTTTCCTATTTTCTTTAGTCTAAGCCTGAATTTTGCAATCAGTAGGTTGTGATCTGAGCCACAATCTGCTCCTGGTCTTGTTTTTGCTGACTGTATGGAAGTTCTCCATCGTTGACTGCAGAGTATGTAATCAATCTGGTTTTGATGTTGGCCATCTGGTGATGTCCATGTGTAAAGTCTCCTCTTGTGTTGCTGGAAGAGAGTGTTTGCTATGACCAGTGCGTTATCTTGGCAGAACTCTATCAGTCTTTGGCCTGCATCATTCTGTGTTCCAAGACCAAACTCGCCTGTTATTCCATTTACCTTTTGATTTCCTACTTTGGCATTCCAGTCTCCTATGATAATGTGTACATCGTTTCTTGAATCAAGGGATCTAAGATCAATGCAGATGGTGATTGCAGTCTATGAGGTGTTCTAAGTCTTCATAGAACTGGTCAATTGTGGCTTCATCTGCACTAGTGGTTGGTGCGTATATTTGGATTACAGTGATATTGAATGGCTTGCCTTGTATTGTGACTGACATCATTCTATCATTTTTGAGATTATATCCCATTACTGCTTTTCTCACCCTTTTATTGACAATTATGGCTACTCCGTTTTTTCTGAGATTTTCTTGTCCACAGTAGTAGATACAGTAATACCTCATATAACATTAGTATCGAATAACACTAAAATCGCATAACATTAAGGAATCTGGGGGGAAGAATTGCATCAGATAACATTAAGATCCTATGGGATGCTTCAGATAACAACCGCTAAAGCCTGTGTGGTTACAATGTATCTCTATGGATCCCATAGGATTTTAACATGCATCAGATAACACTAAAAATCATATAACACCAAGACTTGTGGAACCAGGTTTTAGTGTTATATGAGGTTTTACTGTATGATGGTTTCCAGAGCTGAATTCACCCATCCCTGTCCATTTTAACAATCAGAGGGCAGCACATTGCCCACCTGTAGGAGTATAAGTTTCTTCAAGTTCAGAATCCTGTGCACAAGCTGAATTGCCAGAGTGAGACAAAACTATATTGTAGCATGGGAGAGTCAGCCATGTATACCAACACTCCTTTGTCAGGTAGGCACATTTTCCTCGTGGCTATTAGCATTTGCTTTAATCTATACAGGGTTCAGCAAATTTGGCTCTCCAGGTGTTCTTAGACTTCAGTTCCCAGAAGCCCAAGTCAGTATACCTGCTAATCAGGGCTTCTGGAAATTGAAGTCCAAGAACATCTGGAGAGCCAAGTTTGCTGACCCTTGATCTATAACATTACATATATTGACATTTGGAAACCTAGAAAGAGTAGGAGGAAACACCTTTGAACGTGAATTTTGAGAAGACTAATGCACATCACAAGAGACCTCAAGAACTCTGAAAGTGTTTATAAAACAAAAACCTAGAAATGTGGACTAGATCAGGGTTTGCCCTTAGTTGTTCTTGGACTTAAATTACCAGAAGCCCAAGTCAACACACCTGCTGATCTGGGCTACTGAGAATTGAAGTCCAAGAACATCTGGGGCCCAAGGTTGGGAAAACCTGGACTAGATGAAGACACCTTTTTCCTTACTAGACAGTTGTGTATATAACTATCCTTGTCAAAGAATAAAATTAGCATTCGGGGGGGAGAGGGGCAACCACCTTCCCTGACATCTTTCTCTTGGGATCACCAATGCATATACTGTCCATAAAAATGGCACTTGGACATCAGGGAGTTGTATTTGTTGACTGATTTTGGTGGTAACAGAAAACTAGGAAGGATAGAAAATAAAAAAAGTATGGTTCTGAGCAGGAGTGCTATAAGGCTTACGTGTTTAAAATAATCCCTAGATAGACCATAAGTACTTGAAATTACAGGTTGTCATGCTGTCAGTCCAATGGAAAAACAATGACAAAACATGCCATTTCACTTTTCTCATCAATCTTGTTTAAAAAGTTTCTTATTCAAACCACTGGCATAATTTTTTTCCTTTCCTTTTTTTGTTAGCATGATTTCCTCATGCACTTTTGCTATGTTCTATTAAACAGCTTCTGACTTACATCAACAGTATGGGTTAATGACCTCCATAAAGTCTTCCTGTTTACTGCCCTATTTAGTTCTTGTAAAATCTTGTAAAATAAAGGCCATGCCTTCCTTTTTTCAGTCAGTCCATTTCATGTTAGGCCTTCCTCTTCTTCAACTGTCTTCCACATTTCCTAGCATTATCTTTTAAAGCAATTCTTGTCTTGCCAAGACAAAAATACTGTTAATGTTTTACATTGTTAGTACTCTAGAACAGGAATTGAGAGCTAATGTTTATTCATGAAATGTTTGCTTTCGGGAGTTCTGTTATATCTCAGATATTTGCATGAAGTTTGTCTGTTGAAGTGGACTTGATCCATGAAAGCTAATGTTAAAGTACAGGAATTAGTCTTTAGGCTAAGGTGCCACAGTGTTTTTTGTCTTTTCTTTATTGTTTTCTTTTATATCTTATATCAAGAGTTCTCAACCTTTTAAAGCCAGGGGCCGGGTCACGCTCCCTCAGGCAGCTTTGGGGTCCAGATTGCCAATTTCCCCTTCCTCCACCACATAGCACTTCCTAGTGTGTGAAGGTGCTGGGGGGCCACATGAAATTGTGCTGTGAGCCACAGGTTGAGAATACCTGTCTTAAATGATTCCGCAGACTAATATGATTCTGCAGACTGTTCACCCCGGCCTTGTGGAACCGCCTACCTCTGGAGTTGCGCCTCCAGACAGGGTTACTGGCTTTTAGAAAGCCCTGAAAACCTGGCTGGCAGGAATGGTGTGGGGTAGTGATGGTTTATTGACCTCCCCCCCGGCTTATTTAACATCCTTAATCTACCCTCCTATTCCCACCCGCATTCCTTTTATTTGTTTTTTCAGTCTAGGGAATGAGAGGTTGTTTTTAATTGGTTTTAATTTTTATTTTGTTCCCTTAGTGTTTTTAGTGGTGTATTATATGCTGGTTGTGCTCCGCCCTGAGTCGCCTGTGCGAGTAGGGCAGAATATAAATTTGATTAATAATAAATAAATAAATAGGCTACTATTTCAAAAATTGCATAAAGTTGTATACTACAGAAACGTTGCTATTTTGACAATATTGTTATAGTGAAATAGTTACTATAGGAGTTACTAGGGGAGCCCTGGTGGCACAATGGTTAAACTACTGCAACCAAAAGGTTGTGAGTTTGATCCTGACGAGTACTGTTTACATTACCATTGTATAACCACTTATGTAGGAGAATGCTACAGCAAAAAGCAGATAGATGAAGCTGGGTTGTACTCACAAACCCAGATCATGTTGAAGAATGCCATGATAGACATGCCAAAACTGAGTTGAGAAGTAGCCATGGGGATATTTGAAAGTCTGCTTGCCCAGTCCGGTTGTATACAGCAGAAAGCAAAACAGACTGAGGAAAATCCACTTGTGAAAGCACTCAGATAGGTTGATCAGAGTTATGATTTAGTTTTTCTTGCATTGTGGATCTAGAGGAATTGGCAGAGGAAGGTGAATTTGTAATACAGTAATACCCCGGATAACGATTGCACTGGATAACGCTAAAACCATATAACGAAGACAAATTTGGGGGGAAGATTTGCACCAGATAACGTTCATTTTAGCGTTATCCGATCCATCGTCATAAAGAAGTAAAGGAGACCAAAGCTCCTCTCCCTGCCACTTCCCTCCTCCCCCACCACCCTAAGCAGTTTGGGGACTCCCCACACCCACCCCACTGCCTGCTCGGCCACGAGAGAATCCAGCCTCGGCCTGCTTACCTTGCTGCACGCTCTGACAGCCAGCTGGAGTCTTCTGTTTTTCTCTTTCACTTCCTGTATAGAAATGACAGGGAAGGGGATAATAGAGAGATGTGATTGGTTCTCTAGAGAACCAATCACATCTCTCTATTTCCCCCTTCCCTGTCTACAGGAAGTGAAAGAGAAAAATAGAAGCCTCCAGCTGGCTGTTGGAGCGTGCAGCAAGGTAAGCAGGCCAAGGCTGGATTCTCTCGTGGCCGAGCTGCGCGTGGGGGGTGTCTTTAAAGGCAGGGAGGTCTCTTTCTTTCCCTGTCTGTCTTTAAAGTGGTTTGTCCCTGAAGTCAGGGCTTTTTTCTTAGCGTTGTTTGCTAAAAAATCGGATAACGTCATGACTTGTGGAACCAAGTCATAATGTTATCCTGGGTATTACTGTACCTGTATAACCAAATAAAAATCTTAGTAGGAGCCTTTGTTGATGTTATCTTCTATCTCATTCAGTTGCTGAATATCCTGTGCTTGTAGTATAATGAACTAATGTGAAAAACAATGGTGTGAATGCTGTACTGCAATTCATGATATTGAATAAAACTTTACATTTTGTTGTTTGGTTGCACAGTTGATTCCGACCCTTTGCGACCCCATGGACCACAGTCCTCCAGGCACCTCTGTCCTCCACTATCCTCCTCAACCCGCCCAGCTTTGTGCATACTGCATCTACAATACCCTCTAGCCATCTCATTCTTGGCCACCCCTTTCCTCTTTTCCCAGCATAAAGGCTTTCTTAAGTGAGTCCTCTCTTCTCATTTGATGTCCAAAGTGCTTCAGCTTTACTATTTAATCTTATTTGTTCTTAATGTCCAGGGGACTCTCAAAACTCCTCCAACACTACATCTCAAAGGCATCTATTCTTCTGCGCTCAGCTTTTCTAACGGTCAAGCTCTCACAGCCATACATTACCACTGGAAATATCATTGCCTTTGACTGTGCAAATTTTGGTTTGCAAGGTGACGTCTCTGCTTTTAACTATGTTCCTCATGTTTCTCATAGCTTGCCTCCCAAGAGTCAGTCGCCTTTTTATTTCATGGCTGCAATCACCATCTGCAGTGATCTTCAATCCCAAGAAAGTAAAATCTGTCACTGCTTCTACTTCCCCATCTATTTTCCAGGGTGATAGCGCCTGTTGCCATTATCTTGGTTTTCTTGATGTTGAGTCTCAAGCCAGCTTTTTCACTCTCCTCTTTCAACCTGATCAGGAGCTTCTTTAGGTCTTCCTCACCTTCTGCCATTAGGGTTGCATCATCTGCGTATCTCAAATTGTTGATGTTTCTCCCAGCAATTTTGATCCCAACTTGTGATTCATCCATCCCTGCATTGCACATTATGTGATCTGTGTATAAGTTGAACAAGCAGGGTGATAAAATGCAGCCTTGTCTAACTCCTTTTCCTATTCCAAACCACTCCATCATTTCATATTCTGTTCTAACTGTTGCTTCTTGACTCATGTACAGATTTCTCATGAGGCATATAATGTGTTCTGGTATTCCCGTCTCTTTAATTACTTGCCACATTTTGTTGTGGTCCACACAGTCAAAGGCCTTGGTGTAGTCAATGAAACAGAAGTAGACTTGTTTCTGATATTCCTTTGTTTTCTCCATGATCCAGCGTAAATTGGCAATATGGTCTTTGGTCCCCCTGCCTCTTCGGAACCCAGCCTGCACTTCTGGTAGTTCTCTCTCCACGTGTTGCTGCAGTCTATCCTGTATTATCTTGAGCATAACATTGCTAGTGTGTGGAATGAGTGCAATAGTTCGATAATTTGAGCATTCTTTGGCATTACCCTTTTTTGGGATTGGAACCTATACTGATCTTTTCCAATCCTGTGGCCATTGTTTTGTTGTCCAAATCTGCTGGCATATAGAATGCAATAATTTGATTCTATCATCTTTTAGGGCTTTGAATAATTCAACTAGGATACCATCATTTCCACTAGCTTTGTTGTTTGCAGTGCTTTTTAGGGCTTTTCTGGCTTCACTCTCTAGGATGTCTGGCTAAAGTTCAATGTTCTCATCATTGTGATTATTAGGTGTGTTGAGGTCCTTTTTGTAGAGTTCCTCTGTGTACTCTTCCCATCTCTTCTGCATCAGCTAACTCCCTTCATTTCCACATTTTTTTTAAAAAAAAGATCACTAGTCCTACCTCTTTTGTTGTTTTCCTCTATTTCTTTGCACTGTTCATTTAGGTAGGTTTTCTTATCTCTCCTTGCTTTTCTTTGAAATTCTGTGTTTAATTGATTGAATAGATCACTTGATGTATGGGAGTTCAGTGTTCAGTGTAATGGTGCTAGAATGCACCATTAACCCCTGTCCAAAAATTAATGATACTTAAAGAGCCATGTGTATCTTACATACCTATTTCATTCATTTCTCAGAAGGAATATGTCAGAACTGTTAAATATGGTAACATATGCAAAAAAGGAAATATCCGTTTGAAATCTCATAAACCAAGCATGGCCGCTGAATAGTGCTGACTTGATCCAAGCAAAATTGCTATAAGGAAATTAATGCTACATTAGTAGGCACATTTTAATTTCCTTTCAAAGCACATGGTTCCTCCTTAAAATTATTTCCTTAAGATAAAGATTTGAATGAGTTAAAAAGTGCACCGCGTAAGCTATCTATAAGCCCTGTTATCCTTATTAAATGGGGAGAAAACTTGAGCATATCTTTCTCACATTGTGTCAGTCATAGAAATTAAATAATTGTATTCTCATTTCTGTCTGATTCAGAAAACTGTTCATAGAATCGTAAAGTAATGGAGTTGAAGAAGACCATTGAGTCCAACCATCTACTTAATTCAGATGGTTGTCTAATTTTCTTTGGAATACATTCAGTTGGAGAACTCAGTGTTGATGTTTAAACTGATATTCAACCAATATCTGGCTTTCTGAAACTTAAGTCCATTTTTACATGACATGTACTCTGGGATGATCAAGAACAAATCCTGCCCCTTCTATGACAGTCTTTCAGGTATTTGAAAACTGCTATTGTGTCTCCCTCTTCTTTTCTCAGTGCTAAACATGCCCAGTTTTAAATCTTTCTCTTTGGACTTCATTTGCAGTCCCCTGATCATCCTTGTCCTCTTCTCAACTTGTTCCCGTTTTTCTGCAGTCCTTAGGTACAGTGCTCAGAATTGTATTCAAGATCTAACTGGTGCAGAATAGAGCATTTCAAGTTATTTTTTAAATTTTGTCTTCCAGAATGTTAGCTGTTTTTGTGCATTATGCAAATTTGATGAGCATTCCCTGTACCCAAATCCAAGTCATTAATGAAAAAATGTCAAAGTTCACTGAACTCCCATCTTCTAATTCCCCACCAGATACTTAAACCATTGAGTATCCAGCTAGCTATTCTTCTGTTACTGCAGCCTAAAATAGTACAGTAAAGAGTGCGTCGCTTAGAGACTAACTCGCTTAAATAGCAGAATTTTCTCTGAATTGTCGCCTTGCTTAACAATAAAACCAACCAAAAACTCATTTAACAACTAAATTGAGGTTTGCAATCCCCCCTTTGAAATCACAGTTGGTCACTTAACAACGGTGTTTCGCTTAAAGAGCAAATTTCGCTTAAAGAGGAATCCCATGGAATGCATTATACAGTAATACCTCATATAACATTAGTATCGAATAACACGAAAATCGCATAACATCAAGGAATCTGGGGGGAAGAATTGCATCGGATAACATTAAGATCCTATGGGATGCTTCAGATAACAACCGCGAAAGCCTGTGTGGTTACAATGTATCTCTATGGATCCCATAGAGGATTAGATAACACTAAAAATCATATAACACGAAGACTTGTGGAACCAGGTTTTAGTGTTATATGAGGTTTTACTGTACTCTTTAAGTGAGGTACAACTGTATTTGCCTCTCTTTTTTCAGCCACCTCACACTGAGCCAAGTATCCTCTGTCTTGTAACTGCATTTGGTTTTTTTTAACAAATCCTCTCTCTTGTAACTGCATTTGTTTAATGAAAAATGTCAAAGTTCACCGAGCCCACGACTGAAACTTACCGCCTAGAGCAGTGTTTCCCAACTTTTGGGTTTTGGACTTCAAGTCCCAGAAGTCTAAGTCAATTCGCCAACACACTGACCAGCCAGTGTACTGACTTAGGCTTTTGGGTTTTTTGGATGTTTTTATGGAGTGCATAAAATATATGGGGATATTATCTTGGTAGTTGTTAAAATTTAAGGTAATTGAATGATCTGGAACTCTGTAACAATGATAGAATGACTTCCACTTTTTATTTAAATGTTAAAATATTATTCCACACATTACATGGGACACTATGAACATACTGGAGCCCTACGATTAGGTCAGTTTGTTTATTAAATGTATTTTCTTTCATCTTTTTTTTCCTATCTGATTATATTCCTGTGGACATTTAATCAAGCTTCAGCATTCAATAGAATTGTTCATATTAGGAATTAGGAGCAATAATCTTATCAACTACTATAAAAGCACAGTTTGCTATGGATGTTAAGAACAATAGTTGCATACAGAATGCTATTTTTATTTTGTCTGACTAATGTGAAATGTGGATTTTCTCAGCAGAAGTCTCAGGAGTAATCTTTTCTCACAAAGTTTTACACTTCTTAGAATGTTTATTGAGAGGCATGTCAAGAACATGCAATGCTTTTTGAGACTACAAGTGAGGTAAGTCTCTGAAGCAACTTCACCATTTGTTAAACATACTCCTGAATCATCCTGTTGAATACCATAATGATTCATTCAGAAACTTTTCTTTAGTGTATAACATGTTAGAAGTGCTTTCAAACATATTTCTCTTAACTCTTACTATCTTTGTTGTGCTGTGAATTTAGATAAATGCTAGATTTCCCATACTACTTTTTAAAAAAAATAAATATCTGTAACGTAGATTTCTTTAAATCAGGAGAATGCTCTAGAGGAAGTATGCTGCAACAGTTAAAATGAAATGGTTGACAACTGAAGAAATCCTTTGTACCATTTTGGAGTACAAATCAAAATGCATCCAGAATGTGATTTGCCCTCTACCATTCCATATATTTTACCATTTGCACCTGGGCTAGACTGTGATATCAGTGGGTTTCTGCTTAGTTCTCTGATTCATAGGCTAAAATCCTGTTGTATAGTTTGTGGCACACTGGTTTCTCACTGACAGTTAGTGAGTTCCTCTTTGAATTTTCAAGCACAGCCATAATTATGCAGAAGGATTTTGGTCGTGTGCAATGTCACAATCACATTCCAGATTTGTCACTCCAGAGATTGTAGGCTAAGACTACAATCTGTTGCACTTTTTTAGATGCCAACTCTATTGATTGGATGTGTCTTACTTTTGAGTAGACATACAGCTGTAAGAATGCAGAACTTTTAGAAGCCAAGTTTGCAATTTTTGCCAAAAATATATTTTCTTGATGTGGTAAAAATACATGTCCACTATACTAGTACCCATTTCCCCCCTCCCTCCCAAGTGCCGATCTTGTACTAGGATCAGTCAGCGCTTGGGTTGTGGGCAGGGATGGTACCTGCCCACAACCCAAATGCTGATTGATCCCAGCATGATCGGTGCTTGGGTTGGGGGTTGAACTGGACGCATGTCCGTTCAACTCCCCAACCCAAGCACTGATTGCCTGCTGCGATCACAGCACCCGGGGAGGTCAGGAACAGCATGGATCGGGTCCCCCGACCTCCCCAGACATGGCAGGGGTGGCGGAGAGCCTGAAACGGGTGGAAAAACAGACTTTTTCATCCATTTCAGGCTCCCCGCTGCCCCTGCCAAGTCCGGGGAGGTTGGAAGACCCGATCCGCACTTTTCCCGATGCTCCCCAACCTTCCTGGCTGCTGCAGTAAGTCAGAACACCGGGATTCAAATCTTGATGTTTTGGCTGAGTTCACTGGTCGGGGAGGTCGGGGAATGTCGGCCACAGCGCAGATTAGGTCCCCCAACCTCCCAGGAACTAGCAGGGGTGCCAGAGAGCCCGAAATGGGCAAAAAAATCCATTTTTTCCGCCCATTTTGTGCTCTCCAGCACCCCTGCCAGCTCTGGGGAGATCGGGGGACCTAATCTGCAGCTGCGGGGTGGCTGGGAATGCTGACGGGGGACTCCGTGTAGGCTTCCCCACCCACCCTACCCCTGCCTCCGCAGCTGCGGGGTGTCTGGGAAAGCTGACTGGGGAACTCCCTGTCGGATTTCCATCCCCCGCCCCTGCTCCCACAGCTGCAGGGTGGCTGGGAACCCGAACTGGGAGTCCCTGTTCAGCTTCCCAGCCACCCCCGTGCTACGAACGATTGCATCAGATAACGCTAAGAGATCGTTATCCGATGGAAATTCCCCCCCAAAATTTTACATTGTTATCCGATTTGAGCGTTATCCGATGCAATCGTTATCCAAGGTATTACTGTACTTGGCTGATAGTCATAAATATTTATTATTAAGAGAAATAGGAATACAGTGCATGATTTATTGCATCAATTAATGTTTAATTCTTGGGATAATATCAGGAACATACTTCTGCACCTCTAATATCAGTTTTTTTTTAGTCTTTAGTTTTGCTAAAATGTTTTTCCAGGTACTCAACATATGCCAGAAATTCTTTAACTGGCTGAAAGATATATTCTTCTTTTCTTCCCCTGCAGCAAGTTTCCATGGTCCTTTTTCATTGCTATCCAATTAAGTTATTTATTGCATGTAAATTAATTAAAGGTTTTAAAATTTGTTGTAAAAATAGAAGGGTAGAGGATTATCAAATACAACTCCTAGTAAAATAAAATTGCCAAAACCTAGACATCTTTGTTTCCAAAAAAATTATTGTCTTTTAAAGAAAGTCAGTTCATAATATAATGAATGGAATTCTTAACTAAAATATTATGTTAACATAGGAAAGTAGTTACTTTTATGAAAATCATGTGATTGATCTTTCCAACCCATTCTCTGTATTTAGACACAGTGGTAACATATTCTGAAATCCTTTCCCCACCTGTAACATATTTGTGTTTAAACGCCCCACAAGAATAGTCTAAAAATAGTTCGTTAATATTTTCAGAAATTGAAACAGAACATTTTTAAAACATGAAGTATTATTATACTGAGTGGTTAGAAAACAGAAGTCTATATTGTTTCAAGTGATAGGTGCTTAATTGCAGATTATAAAAATTCATAAAGTACTATAAAATTTGTATTTTCTTAGGTTGTTTAAGCTAATGGTATAGTGACAACAAACTAATTTTATAGTGATTAAGAGATAATATACTCAGTGCTTCCAATAAGGCTTTTGTTGAGGTAATGTACCTATGTTTAATGATACTAAGGGTATAAAAACACAATGTAAAATGCTGGCCTGTATTGTGTCTGTATTGTGGTTCAACTAAGTTAAGAACCTGTAGCTTGGAGTCAGCTATCAGCCAAAGTAATGTTATTTTTTTAAAAAAATGTAGTATGTAATTATATTTTCTCTAGCCTTGATAATTATGCTCTCGCTTTACTGTATCCATTAAATGCAGTTTAAGATTTATGGGAGAGCATAGATTGAATAAGAATTTTTAAAAAATCTTCATGCACAATAGAAATTTCATCCAAAATATCACTTAGGTTAATAATGTTTATTAATTACATTCACGTTACCTATTCATGAGTGTATTCAAGAATTCCCAGAGGGCCTCCCATAATAAGCACCATTGCATTAGATCAGAGGTGGCCAACCTTTTTACGCTGCGAGCTTGACCATGCCTCCAGACAGCTGAGCTGGCCAGACCACGCCGCTCGGAAGTGGGTGCATTTACAGTTGTCGTAAATGTGCCTACTTCTGTGTTTACAACAGCTGCGGGTGTGTTTTATGGCTGACGTACACTTCCACTTCTGGGTGCAGTGGAGGCTGCGACTCACCAGATGGAATGGTGTCATGAGCTGGGTGCAGACTGCGGGCCGTAGGTTGGGAACCCCTGCATTAGGATTATGTCCTAATAGCAGAAACTGTTGTTTGACACATTTCTACTTAGCCATTGAACCAACAAGGCCCTTCTCTTTCTTATATCATATCCTGTGAGGGAGGTCAACCTGACAGAAAATATGGTAAACTTTGTTCACCTCATAAAATGTATGGCTCTGTAGTAATTTGAACCTGGATCTCCCGAGTCATAAACCAACCAATATTACACTATTGTGGCTAAGCCTATAAGCTAGGTCTGAGATGGATACTATGAGTGCAAGTGATTTTTCTTGTCTCCTCATCCAGCTTAATAAATTGGTTTATCAAGTTGTAACAATTTAAATACAGTGGCACCTTGGTTAAAGAGCATAATGTGTTCCATGGGATTGCTCTTTAATTTTTTTGGAATAGTAGCTGTGTTAGTCTGTGGTTCAGGCATATCAGAAAATAAAATAAATTTATTTATTTATTTATTATTCACATTTAATATCCCGCCCCAATCGGGAAGACCCGACTCTGGGCGGCTTACAACATACATTACCGTCATAGGTAATGGTCATAACAATTTATAAAAACCTTAAAAGTTCATAAAAATTCATAAAAATTTAAAACACTAAAACAGATAAAACAGATAAAAACCGATGCAAATACAGATACAGATGCCAAGTGGGGGGAAGGATGGCTGCCCTTAAATCAGCCATCCTAGGTGAGAACCTGCATTACTGTGTCCCCACACTTGACCCGCCAGTCAGGTCTTTACGCCCTTTCGGAAGGGCAGGATCTCCGTCTGCAGGCGCAACTCTGTCGGAAGGAGGTTCCAAAGGGCCGGGGCGAACACAGAGAAGGCCTTCTTCCTAGTGCTCGTGAGGCGAGCATCCCTAGCTGATGGAGTAATAAGAGAGCCCCTCCGATCCGCCCTGGTGGGACGGGCAGACGTTCTTAGGGTGACGCGGTCTCTTAGGTATCCTGGCCCACTACCATATAGGGCTTTAAAGGTAATAACCAGCACCTTGAATTGCACCCGGAGGCATACTGGCAGCCAGTGCAGCTCCCGGAGCAGTGGTGAGGCCCGAGCATAGCGCCCGCACCCCATCACCACCCGAGCCGCCGCATTCTGGACCAGCTGAAGCCTCCGAATGGTCACCAAGGGCAGCCCCATGTAGAGCGCATTACCCCATGTAGAGCGCAAAACCACTGTAGCACTTTAAAGACTAACTGCTATATTTTTATTGTTAGCTTTCGTGGATCAAGTCCACTTCAGACAAGGAGTGAAACTTACAGACATGGTTTTTATACACCAAATTCAGGGGTCAAAGGGAGCAGGGTGTGTTCAAACAAAATGACAGACAAGCAAGCACAACAATACAGCTTCCCACATCCATTAGCAACAATAGATTATTCAGATTAGCTCTAAATGTCTCCCTTTCAATCTCAAAGGGTCTGAGAAAGTCCATTCTGGTCTCTGATCAACCTTTGACCTGCAAACAAAAACACTGGACCTGGTAACTTCCTGTTTTGCTAAAGAGAATTGGCAGAAAGGTTGTAATATACAGTAATATATAAAATATCTAGCAGCATATAGCAATATGTGTATCAAATTTGATAATGCTCCAGAAACCCTTCACTAATATTTAATCCCCTGCGATGGGTGTCTAACAGATGGATGTATTTGATTTCTGCTGTCTCCCTTTCAATCCTAGTTTTGTAATTTCTCTGTTCCAGAAATGTAACTTTCAGGTCTTGGATAGATTGCCCAGTTAGATTGAAGTGGTTTGAGACAGGTTTCTCTGTGTTGCCATTCCGGATATCTGATTTGTGTCCATTAATTCTTTTGTGTAAAGATTGTCCTGTTTGTCCTACATAAAGCACAGATGGACATTTTTGGCGAGAGATGGCATAAGTCACATTGTCAGAAGCACAATTAAAATTGCCTTTAATGTGTGTGATGCCATTGGATTTAGTAATACTGTTTCCAGAGCGAAAGTGGGGGCATAGTTGGCATCTGGATTTGCAGCAGGGTCTAGTTCCCATATCTGTTTGAGATTGGAGGGTTGTCTATAAGTGAGTAGGGGTCTGTCACCAAGGGCTTTGGAAAGCGAAGCACTCTTGTCCAAGATGGGTTGGAGATCACTCATTATGCATTTGAGGGGTTTAAGTTGAGGGCTGAAGGTGACAACCAGTGGTGTGCGATTGCTTTCCCTTCCGTGCCTGTCTTGTAGTAGATCACTCCTGGGTATTCATCTAGCCCTGTTGATTTGTTCTTTAACCATATTGGATGGGTATTGTAGTTTGAGAAATGCATTTTGCAAGTCCTTGAGCTTGGCATCCCTATCGTGTGGGTCTGAGCAGATGTGATTATACCTGAGGGCTTGGCTGAAGACAATGGATTTTGTTGTGTGTTTTGGATGGAAGCTGGAGGGATGCAGGTAGGTATATCTGTCCATGGGTTTGCGATATAATGTGGTACTAAGATGTCCATTTTGTAGTTTGACAGTGGTGTACAGGAAGTTTGCTCTTTAAGGGAAACCCCATTGTAAGTAACCAGTTGTGACTTAAGTGAGTTTTTGGTTGGTTTTAGTTGTTAAGCAAGGCGACCATTCAGAGAAAATTCTGCTCTTTAAGCAAGTTAGTCTCTAAGCTAGGTGTTCTGTATGACCCTGGTTCCATCCGGTTCCCCGGAACTGGTAGGAACAATCTTGGAGGGTTATCCTAGAGGGTAGCCCATTTTTAAGGCTTCCGGTTCCAGACGCCTCACCGAAAGAATTTTTAAAAATGGAGCTAAAATGGCTCCAATTTAGTGCGCATGCACAGAAACTCAATCTGGCACATTGCGCACGTGTCAGATTGAGTTTCTGCGCATGCACACTAAATTGGAGCCATTTTAGCTCCAATTAAAAAAATTCAGAGCTGGAGCTGCTCCTTTTCAGAGTGGCTCAAGCAGCGGCAGCCCTCAGAGGAGGGCACCTTCCCTGGGGCCGCTGAGCTCCCACGGGCAGGTTGAGGCCTGCCCGGGCCGTCCGCTGCCACTGAGCGCTCCCCGACAAGCCCCCATGGCCTGGGGATGCCCGGCGGAGCACGTCGCCGCCGTCTCTGGCAGCGGCGATGACTGCAACAATGGCGGTGGCTGCTGCTCTGGCGGCGGCAGCTCCGCGTTGGCGGCTCTGGCGGCGGCGGCAGCGGCAACAGCGGCTGCAATGGCAACGGCAATGGCGGCGGTAGCAACGATGGCCGGGCCGTCCACCGCCATCGAGCCCTCCCAGGCAAGTTGAGGGCTGGCCTGCCTGGGGCATCCGCCGCCGCTGAGCCCTCCCAGGGGTAAGTGAGAGGTTTGTGTTTGGGGTGGGGTGGGTGGGTGTATTTTTATTTTATTTTTACTTTATTTCTTTATTTTATTTCTTTAATTTATTTACGGGTTTGTGTTGTGCGTGGGTTGAGGGGTGTGTGTATTTTTTTATTTTTATTTTATTTTATTGTTTTTTATTTTTACGGCCCCGCCCACAACGTCATGACGTCAGCTCCGCCCATGATGTCATGATGTCATGACATTGGCCACGCCCATGACGTCTGTGACATCATGACGTGGTAGTAAAAAAATTGTAATCCCATCACTGGTTTTACTGTACAATAAAAATTCACAAACATAAAATTTTTGGACCACAGGTCGGCCAGAAGTAGAAGTAAAATGCACAGAACGCTTCCAGTAGTGCTGCTGGCAGCGTGGGCTGGATCAATTGGGACCGTGGGCTGGATGTGGGCCACGGGTCGTAGTTTGGGCACTCCTGCTATAAATGTTTCTGCAAGACAGTGTGACCAGCAAGATGTGTGGCAGCATTGATTGGCATCTAGAGACAAAATTTTACTGTGATGAGGACCTAATTGCTCACTTGCATATTACAACAGAATCACATTGATGTAAATGACCTTGGGAAGAAAGGCACTTGGATATTAACAACTTTGAATCAGTTGAAGTGTTATTTATGGAGAGTTTCACTAATAAGATGCTGCATAAACCATGAATGCAATTAACAGGTTTCAGGAGTCAAACTTCTTATAATAGGGGATATAAGAAAGACATCATGATCTTTTTTGCTTAATAGATTGTGAAGATATGCTAGGCCAATCGACATTAAAAATCAGTGTGTATTATCCTACCTTAGGAAAAAGTTGTTTTCTGATAATTATGTTTTTAAAAAGAGTGGGAGTGAGGTGCCAATGATATTAGATTGACATAAATTAGTTTATTGCCACAGAATAGTTGGGGGGGGGATGACACCCTAGAGATTCTTCGAACACATACATTTCTGCTGCCAGAGTTTACAAGCCTGTAAATTTAAATGTAGAATTTTTGTAGGCAGAATTCATTGACAGATATGCCTAATGGTAATACATCTACTTCTGAGCCTCAGAACAGGTCAATAATAATGCTTATATTGATAGCAGCAATGTAGGAGATGTTATTTGGATTAAAGCTAAAATCCATGCTATCCCTTTAATCATAATTACATTAATATTGACAGGCCCTTGACAATACCCACTTTACTATTGATAGATTTCTGTCAATAATGCATTTCTAAATAAAATATATTCATTCATAATTTGTACAATACCCAGTAAGCAATGCTAAACTATATGAGAACAAATACCTATTTTATTGGTGATATCCCACTGTTTGTTTTCTTCCCAGTTTTAAAAAAATGGATAACTCCTGTTTTTAGTAAAATAATGGGTTCTATATTGGCTTATTAATACTTATTGGCTTATTAAACATGTAGAAAAAAGATAAATTACAATTCATTTTCTGGAAGAGAAAGCAAGGTGATGTGACATTAAGGTGCAAATTAATATTTTAAATATTGTAGATTTAAAACCTAGACCATGTGATCTCTCTGACTTTTTACTTTAAACACATTTAACATATTGACTACAATCTACAATATTTTCCTATGAATTCATATTTTTCTTGATTCTGGCTTTTGTAGAATACTATCATGGTCTTAAATCTATTTGAAAATACAGTAGCTCGCTGGATAGCTATTGGTTTAGATATGGTTGAGATGTTCAGTTCAAGCCTGCAGAAGAAGGAAATGGTAAATCACTTCTGTGTATTCTTTCCCTAGAAGACTCTGGAAAGGGTTGTGAAATATTGGGATTGACATGCAGACATGCAATTATTGTTTTTGTTATTGCTGACTATAATTTATAAAACATTAACTTGGAAACCTAATTAACAATGATTTGAATAAGCATGAGATACGCAGAAGTCAAAAAGCAACACATAGCAGGTAACTGATTGTTTCACTTTTAAGCTGTATGCTCAAAATTACAAAATTGATGTTGCAGAAAATTTAGAAGCTGGAGGATCTTTTGACTTTTGCATTATGTTCTTGAGGAGTACTGCCTAATTTATTTCATTGTAAAAACTTTTGTGCCTTCTGTATTACTGCTTGAAATCTACGCTTGAAACCTACCTTTTCCATGACAAATGTAGCATAGTGCCATCGTTTCATAGAGTGATCCTGTACTGAAGCACAAGTAAATGGAACTAAAGCAATTACATATTTCCCCTCTTTTACCCTATCTCCATTTCTTCTTCTTTCTTATTTTTTTCCTTGTGAGATTCTGATTGTATACCTCCATAAGGCAGGGACTTACTTCCACACTCTGAATTAAACCACATTGTTTGCCACCTATTGTAATGCTCTGAAAAGATTTTAATCTGTAAGCCATCTTCATATTTTACTAATGCAGTTGACTGGTGCAGTTCCACTTAGGGCCATGTGGAAATTAATACCATATATACTCGAATATAAGCCAACCCGAATATAAGCCGAGGTACCTAATTTCATTTCATTTTTCATTTCATTTCAAATTTATACCCCGCCCTACCTGAAAACCCAGGAAAATAGATTTACCCAAATATAAGCCGAGAGTGGGAAATGCAGCTGCTGCTAGTGAGTTTCAATAATCAAAATACATGAAAATAAGGTATAATTAATTAAATTGTTGGTGTGTCTCAATCTGACATGGTATTGGGATCCTTGTGGTCATTGACCCGAGTATAAGCCATTTCCCCTTTTTGGGACTAAGAAACTAGGCTTATACTCAAGTATAAGCCTGAAATGCAAGGCTTCATCATATGCCTCATTTCCACTTGCTATATCAACTTGATAAGTTTAAGATCTATTTAAAGTTTTTAGTAAGGTGAATAGAATAATAACTTTGAAATTCTCCAAATGTAATAGAAATTATGTTGATAAAAGTATTCTTTGTCACAGAAGGCTCTTTGTTGACCATGGCATTTCGGGATGACAACGGCAAGAAAGTGACCCCAGTGCTCAGAGTAAGTCAGCTTGATGCGCTCGAACTGAACAGAGCACTTGAACAACTGGTATGGTCTCAGTTTACTCGCTGTTTTCATGGATTTAAACCTGGACTCTTGGCTCACTTGGAACCCGAGGTTAAAGCATTTCTGGGGCTTTTTTTGTGGAGATTCACCATCTATTCCCAGAATGCAACAGTGGGACAGGCTATTCTGAATATCCAGTATAAGAATGACTTATCACAGGTGGATAAATACCAGATATTGAGCAAACAACAGAAATTATGGTATCTCATTTGCACTGTTGGAGGAAAATGGGTAGAAGAAAGGTGTTATGATTTATTCAGCAGTTGGCCACTGGAATCATTCCAGAAAACAAAGTATTTTATTAACTTAGTAGTTGGAATCCTCAAATTTAGTGAGTTGCTGAACTTCCTAATTTTTCTTCAGAAAGGAAAGTTTGCTACACTCACAGAACGTATCTTAAGAATCAGATCGGTGTTCTGCCAGCCACCGGGAGTTCGTCAAATTGGATTTGAATATATGAACAGGGAACTTTTATGGCATGGATTTGCAGAATTTCTGATATTTCTTTTACCACTTATTAACATGCAAAAGCTCAAACTCAGGGTTGCTTCTTGGAATTTACCTGTGGCGGGATGTGGCAAGAATGAAAATACTTCAGTAATATTTTACAAGGAGTGTTCTTTATGTGGGGAATGGCCTACTATGCCTCATACCATAGGCTGTTCACATGTTTTTTGTTACTACTGTGTTAAAAGTAACTACTTGCTTGATATGTATTTTACATGTCCTAAATGTGGTACAGAAGTGCAAGATCTACAACCATTAAAATATAAGGTAGAAATGAAAGAGGTACATAGAGTAGATTGTTAGAGGTTTTGAGAGATGTAACGTGGAATCTATCCATTTGTAGTAATGTTTAAATTCCTTTTTACAAGAATTATTTTGACCTTTTTCTTTCTGTAATGTTTTATTGGTGTTCTTTTGTCATTTTCTTGCTATTTAAATGCTTAGTAGCTCTAAAGAAATAATGATAAAAATGTAATAAAAGTAAATATTTAAAATAAAACCATGGTCATGTCTGATTTTATTTATACTGGTGTAACAAAAGGCATTGAAAACGAGCCCATTTGAAAGTGGCTGAGGCTTCCTTCATAAGTGTGACAGCCAACATGAATGGTATGTTTTGTGCCATCAAGTTGCATTTAATTTAGTTTAATTTAATTTTATAGATTTATATACCGTCCTATCCAATGGACTCTGGGTGGTGTACACAAGTTAAAACCAATATAAAACAATTAAAAAAACCCTTAAAAACATAGCAATATTACCCACTGCTGATCCCCTCCATTACATGAGGGGGAAGCCTCTGACAAGCCAGAAAGGTGAGTTTGTTGACAATCCCGGTCCCCAGACCCATTTTGCCAACAATGTTTTCAATTCTTTCCTAAATAGTAGCAACTGGGCCTGGAGGCGTAATTCTACCGAGAGGAGGTTCCATAGTGTGGGGGCTATGACCGAGAAGGCCCTTTTCCTTGTGTTGGAGAGGCAAGCCTCCCCAACAGATGGTACCTGAAGGGTGTCCTCTCGGTTTGCTCTTGTGGGACAGGTCAATGTCCTAGGGATGATGCGGTCCCTGAGGTATCCTGGTCCACTACCATGAAGGGCTTTAAAGGTGACAACCAGCACCTTGAATTGCACCCAAAGACATATAGGCAGCCAGTGCAGCTCCCGCAGCAGTGGTGAGGAGCAGGCGAAACAACTGTACCCCACCACTGCGTGGGCTACCGCATTCTGGACCAACTGCAGTCTCTGGATGGTCATCAAGGGCAGCCACATGTCGAGTGCGTTACAATAGTCCAAATAGGAGGTGACCAGGGCATGGGTAACCGTGAGCAGGGCTAACTGGTCCAGGAGTAGGCACAATTGGTTAATAACATGCTCTTGCCCAGAGGCCCTCCTGGCCATGGCCGTAACCTGCTCCTGGAGCAGAAGCTGTGAGTCCAGGAGGACCTCCAGGTTGCACACCAAGTTGGATTGGAGCAACGATGCCCCATCCTGCACCAGCGGTGATAACTCCTTATGAGGACCGGGTCCCCTCACCCACAGCCACTCAGTCTTGCTGGGATTCAGCTGTGGTCTGTTGTCCCCCATCCAGACCCTAACCGCCTCTAGGGAACTGGTCAGGACCAGTTTTGACTTATAGTGACATTATCATCTCTATGAATTAATTATTGCATCAGCAGAAGATAATTGAAAGTTTCAATAATGATGCAGTTCTTTTGTGTCCTGATCAAACCCTGGATTGCCAACATGAAGTCACTTTCTTGGCTTTCTTGTTGGCTAAACTTAAGTTCTCATCGGTGCATGTTTCTGGCAGTAATCAGCAGACCAGTAAATGAGCTGGATTCTGTATCTCTCCCCATTCACACAGTGTGTTGTTATCCACCAGCAGCCCCCACTTGAGCATGTTGGTCTTACATTTGGGCATTCAAAACTCAGCTTATTCAGAGTCCTCCAAGTGATGTAGGAGAAGTTGAGTTCCTTTAGTGTTATTCCTTGTCCAGTGAGCTCCTTCCTCCTAATTTGGTTTTGTTCTTGCGTACCCTCAAAAAGGTTACACAGAAGGTGCCTCCTTGAAGATTGTGAATACAATCCAGGCACACCCTGGGTGGCAACGTTGCCGGCTAATCTTTTTTAACGCCAGATCAAATGATGCATTGGGAGAAATTATTGAAGGGTAGCTACTGGGCATTAGTCATAGTAGTGGAAGATGATGCTTGGCAGGCACTCTTTCATAGACAATCAGTAAACAAGAAGTGATACTCCACTAATCTGTCACAAAGGCCTAGTTTTTGAGTCCAACAAAACTCAATCCGGCTGAACCTTACAGAGCTGGAGGCAATGTGGAAGAAACAGAGTAGTAGTCCCATAAATCATGGTCAGAGGTATGGGCTCGGCCAATGATGACGAATCTTTTAGAGACTGAGTGCCCAAACTCACCTTCGCCATAGACTAAACAGGCTGCCATCCATGCTGCATGTGAGCCACCGGCCTTACCCCAGACAGGTGAGGGAGGAAGCACTCCCATTGGGCTACTGGGCAGAAGGGCGGAAGGTGTTTTATGTTGGGGCAATGGCACACATGCCCACAGAGAGGGCTCCGAGTGCCTCCTCTGGCATATGTGCCATAGGTTGGCCACCACTGGGCGAGGCTCTCTTGTTTAAAGTGAGTTCCAAAATGAAGGCGAACCATTGTAAAGTCACTGGCAGGAAGTTTCATGCAAGGTGATGTCAATTTCATAATCCCTCTTAATATTGGTAGACAAAACAGTTGGAAATAATTCAACACATACTGTACATATATCCTTGTCTTCTATTGAAGCACATGAGTTCTGCTTGGCTGGCAGCAGAGACACTGGTAGATCCCATATCAAATAAATCTGAGATTAAAATTTAGTTTACACACTGGGATAAGATGCAGTTAGTTGCAGCCATATTAAAAGTATTACCCAATGGCCAGATGAAGATGTAGTTCTCAGTTAAGTACAGTCCTTGTGTCCTGCTGAATGTCCTAACTTGGTTTTAGACACAGACAATTACACAAGCTCATTTAGTACTTCATAGAAGGAGGTAATGGTAAATCATTGTGATTGCCTTATACTTCAAGCACCTACTATGAGATGATTCAGGATAGGCATCCATGTGTAATATAATGGATACCACAACAAAATATAATGATAAAACTTTTCACAAAATGGCCAGATTTCTGTTGCTTAGCATAGGAAATCACACTAGGGGCATTTGATGATTCAGTTTCTTAATAAACTGCATTGACGTAAATGGGCTGTGATGACACTCTATCCAGATTCCTCTGATGGCCACTCTGTTCCACCCCTCTCCTTTGTCCTTAGGTTGGGATAAAAAGGGAAGACCAAGATGGTGAGGCTTTATCAAGCCTGAAAGGAGTAATTTTCTTTCCACTCTCAAATACTCCACCTTACAATTCTACCAATGTTTTCAAGGAATTCAACTAAAAATAAATAAATGCTGCCACCATCCCCATTGTACTCTTCATTATAATCCCAGTAGTTTGGATGAGGCAAGGGTGCCTGATTTAGTACCAGATATTCCCCTTATGCAAAATCCAACCAATAACTGGAATGGATTTATAAGTTTTATTTAAAAGAATGGAAAACACAAAAAGAAAATGGGTTAAGAATGCCAAAGCAGTTCCCAATAGGAAGTTCTTCAGAAATAACAAAAATACAGAGACAGTTGTTGAGTCTAGAGAAAGAATACATGACAAGACAACAAATTTATCTACCTTAAGCTATACTCACCAACATTTTGAGGCAGAGCTTAGCAGCTTTAGGAAATGAGCCAGTCCTGGGAGAAAAATTCCTCCTCACAGGTAAGTTAACATTGAATAAACTTTCCCTAAGTTAACCTTTAACAGATAGTTGGGTAAACATGATGGCCTACTGCCACTCATGTTAATTACCTTAATTACTCTTCATTTGCTTTGAGGTTTCAGTAGAACAAAAGACAGCTTCCCTTCCTCTCAATAACAACAACAACAACAACAACAACAACAACAACAACAACAACAACAACAACAATAATAATAATAATAATAATAATAATAATAATAATAATAATAATAATATCTGCATAAGGTAAGAAATTCTGCTTCTTAGTATCAGGCTAGCATTTTGAAATGTAATGCAACTTGTATGAATGCCTTTTGAAATATTTTCCAAAAATATAACATTAGACTTTATGCCCTTTTCATTACGTTAAAACACTAGGGCTTTAACAAAATTACCCAACAAAGCTTTTTATATATCTGACCTCTTGCTTCTTTAGTCAACCTCTTGCAGTCAGAGCAACATTGAAAGGTCTAGCCATTATGATTCATATTTTGATAAATCTGGTTCATTAATTTTCTTGATCTTGGCCTACTCTAACTACAGCTTATGCTAAAGAAAGTCACAGATAGAGTAGGGCAATTGTAAACAATGAGACATATGAAGAGCTTGACTTACCAAATTCGTATTACAGCTATTGACCTATTCTAGTGCAGTTTACTATGCTAAATCACAAGAATTGGGCAATTTTATTGGTTTATCATTATAATATTTTGTTATTATATCATATTCTATATGGATACCATCATGGAATTTTGGCAATTATGTGGGAGGCCCCATTCTACTAGTGTGCCAGATACTGGTGCATTGACTCAATTGCATTGGATTCCCTTGGCCACATCTGCATATCAGACTGAATTACAAAAGTCTGCCTAACATGACATAATCCCCTGGTGTCACAGTGCTGATAGATATGCAACAAACTCCCACAGGGAGCTTTGGAACAAGGATGCCCTGTGTTGAAATGCCACACAGCCTAAATTGTAACATAGTGCTATGGAGAGAAATTTAAAGCACCATCATTAAGACATCCTTGTGCCAACACAGACAACTGAAGTCCAGTATGCATTCAATGCACAGGTAGACATGGCTTCTGCATCTTCATGTAGATGGCTTTCTTCGCCTTAATGTGCTGACTGGTGTCATTGCCAGCTAGCATGATGTGACCATTGGCCAACTTGCTAGGGCAGTGGGAGTTTATCTCCAACACATCAGAAAGATTTCATGTTCAGTGGAATTATTTTCTCCTAGAAAAGAAACGCACAAACAAAAATCCAATGTGTAAAGTGAGAAAGTTAGACTGCATTATGTACATATACCTCACAACCTAAGTGAGTTAATTTTCCCCAAGCAATTGGCAAATGAGGTTTGGAATTACAGTTTGCACTCTGACAGGAATCCATGGGGGGTTGATATTAAGCATACTGAGGGTAATTAAGCTCTTGTAATCATTAGTTCAACCGTCAGCTTGGCACAGTGTTACTGTCTCCCCACCTTAGCCACAAGCAAGAACATCAATTAATTTCCACTCCTATTTAAAGTTGTATCTTCTTTAGAGAGAATGAAGTTGTCTTAACTATTACAGTTATAGGCATCTTATAGTTGTCATTGCAATATTTTTTTATATATTCTGAAAGAGGGAGTCGAGATACCATCTCTTTCAGCTGAAAATCACTGAATTTTGCATATGGAACTGGGTAGGAAATGTGTACCTCTCATATAGATTCTTGCAGAATTTGTTTATTACAGATAGCTGCACAAAGCTTTTAAACTGTTGGAGTTTAATTTTGAAAAATTGCTGAGAAATGATACTTCATCATTTCGAATGCTTTGTTCCCTCTCCTACCCCCCCCCCCCCGGGAAGGAAAAAAACCAGTTTGAACCTTGGGAGGGGGGGAAATGTATGCTTAACAGCTTTCCTTTGAGCTGGAATGTGGTTTATGCCCCTTTTTGAACCATCTTGCCCAGCCTTAACAAGGGGGAATGAAAATGTCATTGCCATTATAACAGTAATAGGTCTGTTTGGTAGTAGATAGTATTTTGCTTTTTAATTGTCTTCACTTCACTTTAGGAATTCTATTATTTCACATCTCTGGCAGGGTAAAGTGTGTGCGTATGTGTGTTCACATCATAAAAATTCATTACATAAGAGCATAAACAAGTATTTTTTTCCTTCCAGTCATTGGCGGGAAGAAATTCATCAATTTTCCGCAGAAAACCAATTTCACTGCAGATGTTCTGTAATTTCCACTCTTGTATTGTAGAGTCATATCAACCAATTCCAATGCATGCAATACAGGTTTCTTTAAAGGCATGTATGTGTTTGTGCATGCTTAATCTTCGTAATAAGATTTGCTGCCTCATGTGTCACCCCCACCCCCCAAAAAAATCACCCTAAAGTAATCAGTCTGCCATTCTTTGGAATATAGACTACTGGTGATCTCCTTCATTTGTAGAAATCGAAATTAATAATTAGAAGAGCAAAATATCCTATGGATTACTCACAGTATAATATATATTACTCTTCAAGAGTGACTGCATGTGCTCTCTTAGAAGTAAAGAGTAATGAGTTAAAGCTTACTTCCGGGTGCATGAGTATAGGATGACAGCCTGAATTGCACAGTGGATGCCTAGAAACAAAAGTCTATAACATCTCGACACATACTAAGGTTTCTTTGTCTCAATGTTAAAATTAAAGCTTTTAAAATTATTATTAACTTTAATGCTTTTTGACAAGCCCAAAGGATTTGTGCTAGTATGGATTTCTGAAATGTCTTTGCAAATTCATGATTTATGCTGCGTTAATATGATGAAGAACTAGTCTTCTCATAGATAGTTTTTCACATCTGACTCCCATCCTTAACAAAATGGAGAGTCTCTGTGTAAGAATGTAGTATAACTTAAGCAGATAGAATTGTTTATTTAGTTTTTTATTTGTTATATATTTAAGCCACCCAGTAACCAAAGTTCAGGGACTGCAGTGGCTCAAGTGGCTAAGAAGCTGACTGGAAGGCAGGAGGTCAGCAGTTTGCTTCCTGAGTATTGCACGACGGAATGTCCCAGCTCCTGCCAACCTAGCAGTTCGAAAGCAAGAAATTACAAGTAGATAATTGGGGACCACTTTGGTGAACAGCATTCTGTGTGTTCCGGTGTCTAGTTATGCCTGCCACATGACCATGGAAATGTCTGCAGAAGCAGACAGCGCTGGCTCTTTGGACTTGAAATAGAGATGAGCATTGAACCCTAGAGTCAGATATGACTGACTTTCAAGCAAGGGAAACCTTTAACCAAAGTTCTCTGGTACTTTTAAAATGACCCCCCCCTCCCATTCTGAGAAGGCGCTGATCATCTTCTCCCATTTTGAAATATAGTTTTGTTGTGACTCATATCTCGTATGCTTGTAGTTTTTGCTTTTCCTACTCCCTCTATTGGGCAGGAGGGTGCAGCTGCTAAGATTAGGTGCAGAGTGTCTAAATCACCCATTCACCACCACCACCAAATGGTAGCAGTTGACAGCACATTGAGTGACAGAGCCATCCCCAGTAGTTTTCAGTAGCTTCAGTAAAGCTCCCTGACTTCAGGAAGTTCTAGTTTCCTGTAAGGTAGAATAAGGACATTGATAAGGGAACTTAACATGAACAAAAAGGTTTGCTTTTCTGTTTCTGCCTCTCTTTCTGGGCATGTCCAGTGTAAAACATTCCCTGCCGTTGTTTGCACACCGGGCTCACTGTCACTCCTGCTGAGCATACATTTATTAAAAGAGCCTGGAAGTAATTTACACTTTAAAACATTAAATTAATTTTCACTTGCTGATATTAATGGAAATTCATTAGCTTAAATGTGATTTTACTGAATGCCTCAAGGACTCAACCAACTGGAATTGAATGTGAAATTTGGAAATGGATTGAGAAGATGAACCAATTGAGAGAGAAGAATAAAGCACATTACGAGGATGTTGTGGGGGAGAGTGGCTTAGGAAATTGTTATACAGTGTCTAGCGGTTCAAGGCAGGACATTTGGACTGATATGAACATCAGAGTGGTAAAGAAAAAGGGAAGGTCTGGAGACAGGAGAAGGAAAGGAAAGGGCTGATGGAAGCAGGGAAGTGACAAAGGTTGGTTGGTTGGTTCATGAAGGAAAGCAATTATAGGTATCGGGGGAAAGAAGAAACAGCAAAGAATGGCTTAAATGGTCTCTTTTTGTCAAAACAACAACGAGGCACAGCAACATGTAGCATCTTCCTTCTCACTTTCACAACCTGACTGGTGGGCATCACAGTTGTACCTCAGTCCTTCTTTGTTTCGTCTGGTCAGAAACTGAAAAAGCAGAGGCCCTATTGGCCATTCTTGCCATGGCTGCGGTGGCACGGATTCACTCTGAGCAACCCTATGGCAGGAGCAGGAAGTGAAAAGGAAACCTAAGACTACTGAGGATGGACAATTGGGACATCTTCCTGGATACACTGGAATCTCAAGGTTAGATCTCAAAAACACAAGGAGAGTGATGGCAAACCTTTTAGAGACCAAGTGCCCAAACAGATGGATGGGGTGAACTCTGTGTTGGGAAAGGGAGGAAGTGCTCCCATTGGGCTGATGAGCAGAGTGAATTCCATGCTGGGGTGATGGTGCATGTGCCAATAGGTGTCTGAGTTCCCCTTCTGGTACGCATGCCATAGGTTCGCCACCACTGCTCTAGTATAATTTAAGGTTCTAGCCAGTTATTTTAGGATGAGCTCTAAGGGAGAAAATTGTGGCAGTACTAATGAGCAGTGACAAAAGGTACAGAAGCAAAACTCCACCCACCACTTATGCCTTGTGGGCGTGAGCCCAGCAAAGCAAAAGGAATAATGGTTTGACTTCCCCATAGCTCTGTTAGTAAAAGTATTGTTGTTTGGTTAAATGATAGAATTTGAAGAATTGAATCCTAGCAGGCAATCAGACAGATCATGTATGTGCTAGAAAGGATCATTTTCCTTGGAATGATCTCCCTAAAAGTGATCTTTCCATACATACAGTAATCACCACAGCCCAAAAAGATTAGCCTTGTATTTGGACCAAAAAGGGCTGAACTGGGCATAAGTAGGGCCAGGCTGGTTTATAATCTCTGATACAGTATGTTGTCTGATTACTTGAAGACAGGTGACCGTGCCAAGAAGTGGTGCAAAAGATGAGCTCTTTATTCATCTGCTTACTCTCTTAGACTATGACACAGAGAAATCACAGCTCTAATTGAGAATGACTGAAGTGAAATGTATAGCTAGGAAGTAGCTGCCCAGATGCTTATTAGTTGAGTTTTGCTGTATGTAAATACCTAAAAAAATTATGAGAGAGATGAGTATCTATTGAGTCTCAGAATGGCAAAATAACAGATGCCACTTTTCCATTGCTCTGTTTCCTTTATCCATTTGAACTACTGACCTAAGAGTGAAAGCATAAGTCAAGTAATTTTAAGGCTTGCTCTGAATCTGAGTTTTTAACATCTTACTAATTACCATTATCTAAATGCATTTATCTACTTTTTCTAACATCTCTTCAGATTCACGGCAACATAGTATACCTGACAGCTTAGTTCATCCTTTTTTTAATGTCAAGCTCAGTGGTATCTTAGCATTTACAGGCTCATACACAGTAATCTAGCTGTATTTATATGAACATCATAGGGCATGAAAAAGAACAGATTTCAGCTTGATATCACTCTGTTTCCTACCTGGAGGAGAGGGGATTTAAAAGAACCACCAGACAATTACATGATCATACTCTGACCATCTTTTTCTAGTTATGATGCACTTAACTCATCTAATATACTTTTAGTGTGCATTCAAATATACTACAAATCAACTTGCATGTTGGCCACATAGGACTTTTGTGCAGCCATCTTTCTGAAGGTCCATGCCTTGGCTCCCCCAGCTTTGACCTCAGAGTGACTAGAGTTACAACATCCTCAGCAGCGCAATGTGTGCTGTGCTCAGAGCCTTGAACTCGAGTGTCACTCACTGCACAGGAACCTCTAGGTGCAAAAACACATACTAGTACAGTAATACCTCAGATAACGTTTGCCTCGGATAACGCTAAAATCGCATAACGTTAAGTAATCTGGGGAGGAGAATTGGATCGAATAACGTTAAGGTCCTATGGGATGTATCAGATAACAACCGCTAAAGCCTGTGCGGTTACAATGTATCTCTATGGTGCTTTAACGTTATCCGATACAACCCATAGGATTTTAACATGCATCGGAAAACACTAAAAATCGGATAACACCAAGACTTGTGGAACCAAGTCTTAGCGTTATCCGAGGTATTACTGTATCAGCATTCTAGATTTAAGCAGAACATCTCCCACTATTAACCCAAAAAGGTGTGATGTACTCTGAACAACAAGCATATGCAACCAAATTATTTTTAGGGATGGACTTAAGTGTGTAGCAGTAAAATAATGTAAATATTTAATCACAAACTTGTATCCTACTGTGAGCAGTGATAACACCCTTTTCAATTGCTTTCCTGACTGAAGCTTGGACAAATTACTTTTTTATACTCCAGCACCCAGAATCCCCCAACTAGCACCGCAAGTGCACTTGCTAGTTAGGGTTTCTGGAACTTGTAATCAGGAAAAAAAAATATTGCAAGTTTCATGTTCAAAAATATTTCAGATCACAATCTTTCACGTTAGACTAATTTCAGAGCCGAAATCAGCACTTTCAACCCTTAGACAAAGCCCCTCTTGATGACTTCTTTGCACCGGTCAGTTTGAGGTGAGCAGGCTGACCCAACGGTATAAAGATGGATGGGTAGATGGATCTTGCTACATTTTAATTTCCCACAACACTTTTGACCTTCCCCTCCCTTTCATGGAAATGCATGGAGAATTTTGTCCATGCTTTTTGCAAAATGAACATATTTTGTACAGTTTCCTAAAGTATACATTTTGTAAGCAGGTGTCCTGTGAACTACAATGTGTTTGTGCACATTTTCCAAACATACACCTTTTTAAAAAATAATGTGCATTTTGGAAATGGATACCTGGCCTGTCCACATTTTCCTCAGAAATGCGTCGTAAGTCATGCATTTTGAGGAGAGTGTCGTACCCTCTTTGAAGTTCACAGATGGTGGAATAATGGGTAATTCCACCCAAAACTAAAAATCCTCCTTGATTTTTTGCTTCCCAATTAAATGATTGTGTCAGAGGCTATATCCTTGAATGCAGCAACAGTGGGGAGGGAGAAGGCCACTTAGCGCTTTTCTCTCCTGCCATATGTTGGCTCAAATTGGCAGTCCTCCATTGCTTTCTACCAACAGGAGAAAAATATGGAATTTCAGTATCTTTACCAGCAACTAGGAAAATAGCTGAGGGAGTGATTTGAACTGCCCTTTATCTATGCTCAGTTATTGCATCAAAAGCTGATTTTCACAAACAAAACACTAACCATTGGGTCAGGTGTGCTGAAGAGATGAACAGAGTATCTGGAAAAAAATCTGAAGTGTAGAATATTTTAAATGTACTTATGGTTTCAGCTCTGCATTATTTTTAAAATCCTACAATTCTGCATTGCCTGGAGCAAGGTGTATTAACATGGAAGGGTTGCTGTCCTAGACTGAATGACTAGAGCTGCTGATAAAGCAAATCACTATGGAAGTACAGCTAGTAAGACAAGATAGTGCTATGACAGAAATAATATAAGGAATAATAAGGACCAAGGTGTCCATAATTAAAGCTGTATTTCAAGCAGGGGGTTTCAGTGACATCATTCATCAATGTCATTACAAGCCCTTGAAGGAATTGCAACTTTATATTCAGAATTTAGAGATACGTGATTTGTTAGAATGCATGAAGAATGTTTCTATTAAAAGCAGGCAGACAATATTTTAACCTCTAGTGGTGGGAGTACCAGCCATCTGTGATTGGAAGAAAACATGTTTTGGTTTGGTTGGGCTGTTTTTTCCTTTCCTGTCTGCTCCATTTATTCTTCCTGTTTTCAGATTGATAAAACTGATTGGCTCCTTAAAGCCAACATGGATGGAAGAAGAAAAAAATCCACACCTACAGGTTGTAAAGATAAATTAGGCATTCTCAAATAATGTGTCTCTTTGCAGTTTTTCTTTTATTTTGTTTTGTAAAATTAAAGTACAGCTTTAATTGGAATGTTAGAACCCATGTTAAAAAAATATTATTACTAGTAATCACATGCGATCAAGTTGATTCTGACTTATGGGGATTCATTCCAGGGTTTTCTAGGTAAAAAATGCACAGAAGTGGTTCACCATTTCCTTCATTTGAGGGGGTACTGTGGGACTGTGCAGCTTGCCTATGGCTACAAAGGCTGGCTTTTATCACAAGAAGCACAGCAGGGAATCAAACTCCCAATTTCTGGCTTCACAGCCAGATACTTAAACCACTTAGCTAGCCAGCCAGCTAGCTCTACTGTCCTGAAATGCAAACTGAGCAGGAACACTTTGCTCAGCCTAATAGGAGAACAATCCTCACAGTCCTTACTAATATCCAGAGTTTTTCTTGTTTCTTGTGACCATTAGCTACGTTGCATTAGGAGATGAGCCTAGTTTTAGAGAATGGAATAGTGGTATCTTAATAACAATTTGTAATAATAATTAATTAAATAAATTTAGTTGTATGAGTTTCAGTTGATTAATATAGAAATTACATTGTCATGTTATAAAAGCATTTATGAAGCAAGGGACATTCTAAACCTGTTTGATTATTCTCTGTCAACAGTAGACATCTACATAGGCATCCAAAATCTGATTTTCACTAGAAGTATTCTTTCTTTGTGCGAGAAGGGGGAATACCTTTTCTATGATAATGTCAGCCATCTATACTGTGTGTAAGCCTCTTTGCTCAATTAATTGGGGCAATACTTGAACTCATTAAAGAGTTGCATTTTTAACTGATCAATCTAATTAATTCATCAGTTAAACACTGCAAACCTATGAATAATTTATGGCCTAGATTTTGGGAACTGTGAAGGAAAGAAAGTTCAGAGAGGAAACATATTCTCTGTCCTGCTTCATGTGCCTATGCCTTTGAAAATCCCCTTTTGGGGCATCAGGAGGCCTTCCTGAATAATATGGACTAGACTAGGGCATAGAGCAGGGATATTCAACCTCTGGCCAGGAATTGCCATGTGGTGGAGAACCAAAAGCTGTCTGAGGGAGCATGACCCAGCCCCCAGCTTAAAAAGGTTGAGTACTCCTGACATAGAGGATTATTGGGGGAGAGAGGAATTCCTCCCCTCCCCCAATGAAGATCTCTCTTTTGTAGGATCTCATTTCTCAGACCTTATTCATGATTGTTAGAAAGTGACTTCTTGGATTCTTGTCCTTCTCCCACATTTTCAGTGGACAAATACAGGTTGAGGGTGAGACAGAAAATGTCTTCTGTAAACTTTCTTCAATCCATCCAAGGCCATGTACTGATGGAGCAGCTGGCTACTACAAAGACTCATTATAAAGACAGAAAAGCCATTCTAGTTCTTTTATTCCCCTAAACTTCCTCTATTGGCCACATTGAACCTATTAAATATATCCCAAACTCTTACCCATCATTTTCCCCTGTTTGTTTTGAGCTTGTCAAAATAAAATGCTTTTTGCATAATAGCTTGGAACAATATTAACTATGGAGAGAGAGAGGGGGGAGGGAGATGGTGTTTGATGCTTCTGTTGTCATCTTAGTTTTTGTATTCTTTGTGATTAATGCAATATTTGCATTGTAATTTGTGCACTGCATAAGCTACAGTCTCATGGAAAATTTGTCTTCAGCTTTATTAAGAAAAAAGAAGGGCAACTAAAGAAAAAAGACACAAGGGATGAGAAATCGAGGGAATAAATAAATTAACACCCCGAAACAAAAAGAAAACAAACATTGCTCCAAATGCCAATAAAAGAATGCATAAATTCAGTGTTGTGAATTATTTTTGTTTAAAGTAAATGTACTTGATCTTTCCTCTTAATTACAGATCCCCCATCAATTTGCAAAACAAAGCGGCACTCGGGATAAATATTTTATTTTATTTATTTGTTGCAACCACTTAATAGGGTGTTTATCAAGAAAGCAATGAGAAAATTATAAACAGCAGGACTGCTTTTTTTAAAAAAAATCATCATTTTGCCTTTGGATGTAGGAAGACAAACTGGACTCATTTGCTATACTTAGTGTTGGATCAATAATATTACTCAATGCTCATTTTGGATTTTATCAAGAGTCCAGCCAAAATACCTTCTCTCAGGGGGCTATGTAAACATATAAAATCTTCTGTGATTTCTTACAGATGCAGGAATCCAGGATAATTCTAAAAGTAAATGTTCTAAGCTCTGCTTGAGGGATGATATAAAGTTCCACAATATATAAATCATATTGGCCCCTTCCAAATCAATTTTTCTATTATTTTATGATTCTAACAATGAAAATGCATAAGTAATGTTGTAGTTCCATGCACTTCGTTCCATGCACTTTGTTGTCTAGGCATGCCTGCCACATGTTCACTGAAACATCTGCAAATGCAGACAGCACTGGCTCTTCAGCTATAAACAGATGAGCACTGAACCCTAGAGTTGGATACAACTGGCTTACGAACAATGGTGACCTTTACCTAATGTTGTAGGAAAACCCGGCAGCTGCTCCGGCATTTCACAAGCTGTATAAGAAGACTTGGTGAATCACCTCAAGTTTAGAAATCTTTATAAATGTTATCTGTTACTCACTGAATTGTACAACTTGGCATGCAGCTGAAAATTTCTATAGTGATTTCTTAACTTGAGGCAATTTGCTTTCATAAAGGTATTCCTTTGACATTGCAAGACAACAAGATTTCATTCTTTGGGTAGCAATTAGGGATGGGACCTTTATATTTATTTATTTATTTATTTATTTATTTATTTATTTAGATTTATTATCCTGCCCCAATCAGGCGAACCTGACTCTAGGCGGCTTACAAAAAAGAAAAAGATCACACATGAGTGCAAAACAAACTAAACCCACTATACCCCTACAAATTCGGACATTAAAACCTTAAGGTTCAAAATTAATTTTTTTAAAAAATTTAAACTATAAATTTACAAAATACTAAAAAAGATTTAAAAGTTTAAAAGGTTTAAAAAGTTTAAAAGAGCGAGAGAGGGGTGGGTGTCCTATCAGATCAGCCACCCAACATGGGACCCCATATTACTGGAGCCCCACACCTGCCCTGCCAGCCAGGTTTTTAGGCCCTTCCGAAAGGGCAGGAGCTCTGTCTGTATATGTAACTCAGTTGGCAGGAGGTTCCAAAGGACCGGGGCAGACACGGAGAAGGCCCTCCTGGTGCTAGAGAGATGCGCCTCTCTAGCTGATGAAATGATAAGAAAGCCTCTCCGATCCACCCTGGTGTAACGGACAGATGTTCTTGGGGTGACGTGGTCTCTTAGGTATCCTGGCCCACTACCATGTAGGGCTTTAAAGGTAATGACCAGCACCTTGAATTGCACTCGGAGACATACTGGCAACCAGTGCAGCTCCTGAAGTAGTGGTGAGGCACGAGCATAACGCCCGCACCCCATCAGTACACGAGCAGCTGCATTCTGGACCAGCTGCAGCCTCCGAATGGTCACCAAGGGCAGCCCCATGTAGAGCCCATTACAGTAATCAAGTCTGGAGGTGACCAAAGCATGTGTGATCATGAGCAAGGAGTCCCGATCTAGGAGTGGGCGTAACTGGCGTATTACACGAAGTTGTGCAAAAGCCCTCCTGGCCCCGACTGCTACCTGCTCTTCGAGCAGTAGTTGTGAGTCCAAGAGGACCCCCAGATTACGCACCGGGTCTGTTTGGGGCAAAGCTGCCCCATCCTGAACCAAAGATAGCAACTCCCGAGATAGCGCAGGACCCCTTACCCATAGCCACTCAGTCTTGCCGGGATTCAGTTGTAGCCCGTTGTCCCCCATCCAGACCTTGACAGCCTCCAGGCACCTGGATAGAACTTCTACTGCATCAATTGGATCTCCACGGGCTGAGATATACAGCTGGGTGTCATCTGCGTATTAGTGATGCCTCACCCCGTGGGAACGGATGATCTCATCCAGTGGCTTCATGTAGATGTTAAATAGGAGAGGTGAGAGTACCGAGCCCTGAGGCACCCCATATTGAAGGGACCTAGGGCTGGACTTCTCCCTCTCCAGCCAAACCGACTGGGTCTGGCCCCTCAGAAATGAGGAAAACCAGGACAACACAGTGCCCTGGATCCCCAATCCTTGGAGCCTTCCCAGAAGGATACCATGGTTGACAGTATCAAAGGCCACTGAGAGGTCAAGAAGAGCCAGGACGGACGAATGACCTCCATCCCGTTCTCTCCAGACATCATCCACCAATGCGACCAATGCAGTTTCTGTACCATATCTGGGCCTGAATCCTGACTGAAAACGGTCCAGATAATCCGCTTCATCCAGGACTTCCTGTAGCTGCCACGCCACTGCCTTCTCCAAGACCTTACCCAAAAGGGGTAGGTTGGATACCGGTTGGTAGTTGGTAAGTACCGTAGAGTCGAGGGATGGCTTTTTCAGGAGGGGACACACCAAAGCATGTTTTAAGGGTGCTGGAAAAAACCCCTCCTGCAGAGATGAATTTATAATTGCCTTGACCCAACCACCTGACACAGCCTTAGATGCCTTGACTAGCCAGGCAGGGCATGGATCCAATTCACAGGCAGTGACACAAACAGATCCAAGAAGCCAACTGGATCGAACTGATCTCAGATAACATGGCCAGACTGTACTCTGGTCAATCCCAGCTCTATCTCTTCCACGCCGGGATTAAACTTCAAGTGGATCTGAGCGATTTTCTCCACCAGATAATCAGCAAAAACCTCAGCTGATCCCTGCCAACCAGGGCCAGACCCCCCTCTACCAAGGAGGGACCTGGTCACCTGGAACAAGGTCACTGGGTGATTATCCGCGGAGGCAATAACGGCGGTGAAATATTGTCATTTCACTGCCCCCATCACCACTAGGTAGGCTTTAATAGCAGCTCTAACAAGTGTTCGATCAGACTCACTCCGGGTGTTCACCCAGCGGTGCTCTCGGCGTCTCTTTGCCTGTTTGAGCTCCCTCAGCTCTCCTGTAAACCAAGGGAATGATCGATGCCTGTGGGCACGGAGAGGCCGTAGTGGAGTGATCATGTCCAAGGCTGCCGTCACTCTCATTCCATGAGTTGACAACAGCCTCAGACGAATCTCATTGCAGGTCAAGAGGAAAACACCCCAGTTCCCTCTGGAATCCTTCCAGATCCATTAGCCGCTGGGGGTGGGCCAATTTAACTGGCCCTACCTCCCTGCGGTGAAGCCTTGCCCCCAGAAAGTCTAGAGTCACCAGATAGTGATCTGACCATGGGACGGGGTAATGTCTAAATTCTGTGGTTTCAGATCACTCTGCCAGAGTTCCGATATGAAAATTAAATCCGGGGTGTGGCCACTGCTCCTGGTAGGACCCTTAATTACCTGGGTCAGGCCCACAGCTGCCATGGAAGCCATGAACTCCCGTGCCACCTCCGAGCCAGTCCCTAATGATGGCAAATTGAAGTCCCCCAGAACCATAAGTCTGGGGAGCTCCAACGGCAACATCGAGACCGCCTCAAGGAGCTCAGGCAGGGAATCTGCTACACTGCAGGGAGGCAGGTACAGGGGCAAGATTCCCAACTGACCCTTAGGGCCCAAACACAGGAGCAGGGCCTCACAGCCCAGGATTTGTGGAGCTGTGGCTCTGGCAACTCCCTGGTCACTACGGAGACACCACTGCCCCTCCCCTTCTCCCTAGGCTGGTGCCAAATACCGAACCCGGCTGGACACAATTCGGATAGAGCAACCCCATCCTTAGGTGCCAGCCAGGTTTCGGTGATGCATGCCAGGTCAGCCCGCTCCCCCAAAATAGAGTCTGAGAGCATGGGCGCCTTATTACAGACTGACCTGTCATTCACCAGCAGCAGCCTAAGGGAGGGGTCACTCTTGACTGACTGCTCAGGAAGGACTTCTACTCCCATAAGATGTCAAGAACCCGCCCCACCCCCACCCCCGGCTGAAATATGCCAGTGAAAACCCTCAAACCAGCTGGAAGTAGAACTGCCTCCTCACCTCTCTGCCATTCCCATGCTATTTGTGTCAAGTGGGAAGAAAACATTCTTCACCACAGTGTGTAAGTCAAAAGGATTCCCTGAAACATGCAATTTTTATTTTTAAATCGTAGATAGGTCAAACCTATTGGCCCTCTGTGAGTTCACAGACGAGAAACATTACTTTTTTAGGTTACAGCTCCCAGAATAACAAGCTAGAATGTCGAACAGGGTATTTTGGGAGCTGTTGTTCAAACAAAATAACATGCCCAATTTCTTTTTGGATTATGGCTCCTTCTGAATTTGAAGAGGGACCAAATCATCTGCTGCTACTAGACAGACTTTGCTTTCATCCATAAAGATAATTTTTTGATAAAGAGAAACTGATGTCATATCTGTCATTTTCCACTAGCAAGATCTAAGATCTGCTGCAGACTAAAGGACTTCTTCCTTTCTATGAATAAAAATCGAATCAACCCTTGTTCCTGTTGGTTAAAAGCTAGATGAAGATACATTCAACCTGGCAAAGGAGTGTTAAGAGTCCTCTGGCTGCAGAGGGCAATGTGTAGCGGCATACACGTCCATTAATCTTCAGTTGTAGGACTGAAGTGTTTAAGCAGTGGTCCTCCAGATGGTACTGGACTCCAACTACTATCAATCTCAGCAACACAGCCAGTGCTCAGAGAGAATGGGTTCCATCAAGCCACTTTCTAAAAGAGCTCATCAAATGTAGAAGGTAACACAGAGCAAAAGCAATCCATGCTGATAGTGGTGGGCACTAGGAGACTTGCAATGTTAAACTCTACAAAAAAGTGTGGTTAATTGCACACTGGTTTACCATGAGTGAAAATACATCAGTGCATCAGGACAGGGGTGTCCAAACTATAGCCCATGGGTCAGATCCGGCCCTGATGCCTATTTATCTGGCCCATGAAGCCCTCATTGCTCCCGGAAGCAGAAGTAAAACGTGCGCATATGGGCACATTTTACTTCTGCTTTCAGGAGCAATGAGGGCTTTGTGGGCCAGATGAATTGGTGTCGGAGGGTTGGTCTATCTAGAAAAATGCACGGGGTTACCATGTTTGAATCACCTGTTTCTTGCATGACAGTGGACCTTAGTGCTTATGTCAAATTTTTTGTTAATACACTGAGAGCATCAGAAATTCTTCAGGGGTGCCAAAATGTAATATTTACCTGGTGAACTAATGTGTCCATGCCATCATCACCAATCTGTGCTTCTGTTATGCATCTTCTAACAAAAGTGCAGCACCCACAGTGAGCCACTAATGTAGGTGCTTTGGGAGGTGTAATTGGGTACTTTTCATGGAGTCCTGTGTTTATTTACTCCTTTAATGTGCACATACACCATGTGATATAGTTGTGTTTGCTATGGATGCCAACTATGCCTGTATTAGACTGTGTAACTTCTTCCTCCTTTCTAGAAAAATTGTGGGGACGCCCTTCACATCTAATACATGTTAGAGACTGGAAATACATGTTAGAGGCTGCACAGAAATATTGTTCCACGACCACCATGTTATAACCGGAACATTTGAATTCAATCTTAGTTTTCATTTGTTGAACCTGTTTGTTTAAGCAGAAGACGTGAAGCTTGAGGATATGCAGAAGCCTTCCATTCCCTGATTTGTTTTTCTTGGGACTGCCCTGCTGTAAGGTAAAAGTGCTTGCCTTAGGTCAGGCACAAGTCTAACCTCTCAATTCTATTAAAACAAAATTAAATAGATCTTAATTGTATGTTTTGTTGGAGATTATTTTGCTTTGCTTTTTTGGAAATATTAAGGTACTTTTAGATGCTATTTAATAAACATAAGAAATCTAAATAACAAATAAAAAGCACATCAGTAGTTCAAGAAACATTTATCTTTAATTCAGCTTCCACACACTTCCCTACACCTTTCTAATTGGGACAGATACATCTACTGAAAAGGTTTTAAAAACAGAACTCCATTCAGATCTTGCTCTTTATTTTTTATATGATATAGTTCAGTTGTGAGGAATTTTGATAAGGTTTATTCATGTTATACGTTTTAGTATAGCATAATGTATAGTTGCCAGAAAAGAAAGAAATGTCATCATCCTATTTAATGTTTGAATTTAAAAAAACTGAATTGAATTAATTTAAATAACAGAGTTCCATTGAATTAATTTAAATAACAGAGTTCCATGTGCCTGCCACATGACCACAGAAATGTCTGCAAAAGCACACAGTGCTTCGGCTATAAAACAGAGAAGAGCACTGCACCCTAGAGTCGGATACAACTGGCATTCTAGCAAGGGTGGCCTTTACCAAATAATTTTACATTGTTTCCCACCGTTTTTGAAAATTATTTAAAAATGCCAGGGGAAATTTAGATATATGGTGGAATACAACCCTTTCCACCTTTTAAAAAGTAACAAATACAGTGGAACCTTGTATAATGAAAATAATTGGTCCACATAGCACTTCATTTTACAATCTGTTTGTTGTACATGCATGAATAGACTAATATAATGCACTCTGCATGGGGTTACCCTTGTCTCTGGCATAGAAAATGCAATAGTTTGAAAACACTGTGGTCAGGCTGATAACTGAGGTCAATAAATTTGAACACATTACCCAAACCCTAGCTGGTTTATATTGGCTTTCCATTGCTTATTGTGCCAGATATATGATTGCAATGTTAATGTATAAGACAATACATGTTTTGGGACTTAGCTACCTGGCAGAGTGCCTTTCCCACAAATATAATGCCTACACCACGTTTCTCACACACCTTACAGCTGCAGGAAGTTTGCCAGGAAAGTAACAAGACAAAGGGCTGTCTCAGTGGCAGTGCCCACAATTTGGAATGGCCAACAGAACTCTGCAAGCTTCTTCAATGTTGATTTTCAAAAAACTCTTGAAGGCACATTCATTTAATGAAGCTTATAAAGATATCATCCTTCTGGGCAAGTTGCAGTCCTAAACAATTGCTGGTTCTCCAGATGCCCCTTTGAAGGCTTAATGTATCTATTTGTTATATATTGTGTTTCTGTGTGAAACTGATGCTATAGTTGCCAAACCCCAAATGTTAGGTTTTATCATTGTGTAATTTGCGTTGATTTTAAAACTTTGAAAAATTCTGTAAGCCACCTGGAGTAGGAATTATGTATAAATATATCAAATAAATAAGAGCATCCCAAGCCCAAATGATTTTAGCTTTTGGCAGTGTTAACACCAATCATTAGAATGCTTAATGTGTGTTCCTCTCTATGCACAGTAATTCAAAACAGCATTTCAATTTGTTTACATCTTGACTAAGCTTTACTCCTTTCATCATTATTATTATTTTTTAGATAATAGGGTAAAGTCTTAGGATCTTTCACAAATCATGTTTGGAGTTTGCAGCTTCCCCAAAATGATTGGCTTAAGTGATGAAAAGTAGATGCTTATTTTACAGCTTCACTAACCCGTTTCACTAAAGTTATGGTACTGGAACCTATGTCCATATCCCAACTGATGACACTAAAGTTCCATATACAGTACCTACCAGGGAAACTGTTAGCACAAGGATTCTGTTAGCATAAGGATTCTCAACCTGCAGCCCACAGCACCCTTTCACGAGGCGCCCCCCCCTCCTCGACCACACCTGGAAGTGCCATGTGGTGGAGAAATAGGAAAATGGCCATCTGGCCCCCAAAGCTGTCTGAGGGAGCATGACTCAGCCCCTGGCTTTAAAAGGTTGAGAATTCCTATGTTAACATCATCAAGGAGATGCTAAATTACTTTACAGTTATGCAGTGACAAATTATTTTATTGTTAAGAACAATTCTGCCGGCTCACACATTCAGGGAACTCAAAATGCATGGAGAAAAAGGTCCTGCATATGACACTAGTTATACAACATTTTGGAAATTCGACCCCTTGGATGACTAGAATATGGCAGGAGTAAAGCTCTAGTTCCTGACAGTTATCAGAGATGAGGCAATCATTTAATGTAGAGATCTGAACAACAGATAGTTTCACCATGCCACCCTTCAGTCAGTATTTTGTGTGCCATGTTAGACGTATGCTGGGGCATCAATTTATATACGGTATTATTCCGCAAGCAACCCTTTCTCCAAGATACCAGCTCAGCTTGGATCCTAAAGAAAGCTTTGACCATCATGTCTTCTTTGAGGTATTTTCCCATGAAATGATCTTGGTGACAATATAATGAAGCACTTCTTTAAACAATCAAATTACCTCATGGTTTATCTTGTGTCACTTAGGAGGCTTAGAAGTTCAGGCAGGCATGTCACTACTGGTTGTAGGCTGGGAAAGATTCAAAGCACATTTCAAACTGACCTTTGCATATGATCAGTATTAAATTGCAAAAGGCAGTACAGTATCTTGCATGTTTGCTATTGGTTTTAGGTAAATTAATCTGGGAGCCTTCTTGGTCAAACAATGGGATCAAATAAATAAATATAACTTTGAAAACTTTATATATATGTATCTCCTAAAAAATAGGTATATAAGTTGCTATGAGAAATAAATGACATACACACCAAAATTAAGAATTGGGGAATAATTGTCCCTCTTTTGACTTCCTCAAATGACACATTTGTAGTACAGTATTGGCTTGGAAAGCTTCACTCACAATATCTGCTATACCAATTTGGTTGTTGTAAGTAACAGAGGAACATATATTCCAGACTGTTATTGTGTTGATTCACAAGCACATAAAATCTGTATTTCTGCTTCTTTGGAGATATGGAGGAATCTCAGAATATTAGAAGAGCTACTCTCTAATAAACACTCTCAATATAACTTCAACACATTGAATTGTTGTTGTTATGCACCATCAAGTTATATCCAACTCATGGCAACCCTAAGAATGAGATAGGTCCATTATGTCCTGTCCTCAACAACTCTGCTTAGCTCTTGCAAAAACAACCTCTGAGTCAATCCATCTTATATTTGGTCTTCCTCTTTTTCTGCTACCTTCCACCTTTCACAGCATTATTGTCTTTTCCAGAGAATCTTTCCTTCTTTTGATGTGCCCAAAGTAGGACAGCTTCAGCTTCATTATTTGTGCCTCCAGAAGCTTTTCAGGCTTGGTTTGTTCTAGGACCTAATTGGTCATCTGTCTGGCAGGTCAGGGTATCTGCAAAGTTCTCGTCCAGCATATTTTAAAGAATACACCTATTTAAATACATTTAATATCACTACTATGAACATTTCACTGTCTATCACTGCATAGTTGAAGAGAGATAATTTTTAAAATTAATATTTTGCTACAAATTGCAACAAACAGGCAGATTTGAGTCTTTACAATAAGAACTTCTAGATTGTCATTGTAGGCTTCACTATTTCAATTCATTAAATTTTCAGGTGTAGTTTCTTACCCTAAAGAAAAGCTGGACAATTTGTAGTCTGTTAGACGTTGTGAAACTCAAGCCATAACTGGAACAAGGAAGATGGGAGTTGTAGTCCCAAACATGTGAAGGCCACAAGTCATCTTAAATCTCTTTTAGACTTAAGATTTATGGCAACATAGCACTGATTTGAGAATGTCAGTCTACTAGCACTGAAAATAGCTTGAAATTGCTGTTAACAAAGGAAAAACTGTAGCACCTGAAATGGAACACATTTTCCTATCAGTAATCCAAGTCCTATGAGGAAGGCAATTTGGACCAGGGGTTACTGCTTTCTCTCAGTTTAAATTAATGTGAATCTTTATTTCTAACCTTGCCCAGCTTGCCTCTTTCTTTCTTACCACTGGCTGTTTACACAATTACAGTTTTCTGGTGTATAGAAGTACTGTACTAATTACTGTAAGTACTCTGACAAATTAAATGTTGATTTAGGAAAACAAACAGCATACCTACCCATCCTAGGGATAGTTCGGTTGCTTTTACATAACTTGTCCATAGATAAACATGTAAAGGACTAATTGCTGCAATAGAAAACTATTGACAAAAACCAAGATCCAAATATCATTAATGTAGAATGGGGATATTCTTGCATTGAGCAAAATCTGCAACAGCCCAGGCATTTTGCTTCTTGGATTAAACTGGTTCTTGGAATCATATGTAGGTTCTAAAGATCTAGGGATCTAATATGCTCCAAAGCCAAATCTCACATTTGGAGAACAATTAATTCCAAATTAAGGCCAAGGCTCTAAAGTATAGCTCAAAAAGTATTAGGAAAAAAATAATTAGTTTCTATGGAAACTAAGAATGTGTTTCTTTCCTAATCTGTGTTATCTTTGTATAGCAATGTATGTCCAATCTTTACCCTAACATGAATGTTCTGCTTTCAAGCATGGCTCCCACATACTTGGAAACTGGTTTGCATTCTCAAGGTTTATGGGAGGAAAGTGCCATTTACTATCTTATCTATCATTACTGATGATATGGACAAACACCACAATTGTATATATTTCCACTTAGCTGTATTATTATAGTGTGCATTGGTTTTTAATTGCCATCATAGCTGCATGTGAAGGAGTTACAGTGATATTTCTCCTTTTACTTATAAAAAATACATTGTATATGCTTTGTGATTCATTTAAATCATTTAAGCCCTTAACATTTTAACAAATACATCTTTAGATTTGCTATATGTACATCTCAGACAGGGTCAATTTAAAATGAACAATTTTGTTGTTGTTTTGAAAAATGGATAAACAGTTTGGAGGGCTTAGTATGCTGAACAAGGAGCTGACTTTGGCATCCCACTTAAGGCAAAACCTATGAATTACAATGCTAAAATGTCAAATGTTCTGCCCCTTGGAACAGCTGGAAAGACTGCAGAGGCCACAATGCCAACTTCCTTGCACCATATATGTCTATACATAGAAGATATGGCCACCCTCAAGACATTTGCATTTCCTTCTGTTGGTTGAAATATATGTGAACTGGCATCCAGAGATATTTTTAATACTGCTTAGAAACTAGAGGTAACTTTCTTAGACCCAGAAGGAAAATTT
>CP126891.1:79337500-79462500 GCA_030440675.1 Furcifer pardalis
TTACAAAGTAATAATAATAGTGTTCTGTTAAGTAAATTCTGACTTGTGGCACTATTAGAAAATTATTATGGCAACTGTACAGGATAAAATCCTAATGAGAGAAGAAGTCTGAAGACTGGCTGAGGTGACATGAGAGGAGCTGAGACTGCACTGAATTTTGTGTATCCACATTTATAGTGCCTTGAATAATGGATATTATGTATGGCCCCTGGGACAAAAATTTGGGGAATACAGAATAAATCTCACCCGCCAATGCTTTAAGGAGAGGTCTGAGTTTGAAAGATGATTTCCCCAATCTTAGTTCCCCACTCTTTGCTCTCCAATTTTGATATTGGGAGAAGGAGGAGGTGGGTGGAATTAGGTTTTGGCATGGGCACATTAGGAGTGCTTCCCATTCCTATGCTATGTTGCCAACATGGATATTTAGATTGGTCTCAGACTGCATCAAAAGGATCATGTTGGTTTCCTCCCTTTGTGAGCAACAGGAAGGACGGAAAGAAAATAGGAAGCAAGGAGAAGCAAATACAGTCAAACATCGCATAAAGAGGACCTCTCTTAAAGAGTAACTCACTTAAAGAGCAGAATTTTCTCTGAATGTTCACTTCGCTTAACAAATAAAACCAACCAAAACCTCGCTTAACAAATAAATTGGGGTTTGCAGTCCCCTCCCCGCCAGAAGTCACAATTGGTCACTTACAATGGTGTTACGCTTAATGAGCAAACTCGCTTAAAGAGCAATCCTGTGGAACACATTATGCTCTTTAAGCGAGGTACAACTGTACTCATATTTCTTCCCACCTGTATACAGTATTGACATGCCTGGACACAGCCATAGACTTATTAAATTAAGCAAGAGTTATTTTTAAAAGTTTAGATACAAGATTTAGAAGCATCACTGGTGACGTTAGTCATGTATGCATAATGTAAGGATCCTTAAATACATAAATCATATTTTTAAGCTAAGTAAGGGATATCGTATATTTGTGTCTGTGCTATCACAAATAAACACAAATCTGTTGTTAAATGTGAATAACCAGCATCCTAAAAATGGTTAAAATTAAGGTCTGAATCAAACTGTTAGTCCCAAAACATAGTGGACAAGTGAATCATGGGTCTTACATAAGTATTGACTTAGCAAAGTCTCACTTATTCAGTTGGCTTAGTCTATTAGGAACCATGGACTAGATTTAGCCCTAAGAAATATTAAGTTATGATAGATCATATGTCTGTGGAGCTGTATGAATAAATAGAAGGCATGCTGACCATTACAAAACTTCTAAGCCTAAAAACTCTATCATATGCATGTTTACTAAAAATTAAATATCATCAATTTCATTTAAATTTCAATATACAGTAATACCTCATATAACATTAGTATCGAATAACACTAAAATCGCATAACATTAAGGAATCTGGGGGGAAGAATTGCATCAGATAACATTAAGATCCTATGGGATGCTTCAGATAACAACCGCTAAAGCCTGTGTGGTTACAATGTATCTCTATGGATCCCATAGGATTTTAACATGCATCAGATAACACTAAAAATCATATAACACCAAGAGTTGTGGAACCAGGTTTTAGTGTTATATGAGGTTTTACTGTACTGTAATTCCAAATTAATCCACATAGGACTGCAATATGTGGCTGTAGTCCTATAATCACTTGGGAGCAAGCCCTACAGAAGTCAATGGACCTTAATTCTCGATAGTCATTTAGAGTCGCATGCTATGTGAATTAAAATATTCAGTAATGAGACACATTTTATTGCACCAAGTTTTTGTTGTCTTATTTAGTTCAATGACATCCTTGTAGACTTTCTTACTGAGGATAATCTTATAACAGGAAGCACCCTGCTTTGATCAGAGTTATGTATAACCTATTTTTTGTTGTTGTCCTGAGTATGCATTACAATACTTGAAAGGAATTAAGGTTTTATTTGTTTCTGGATCTTCTGGATTTTAAAAAGTGTATTGGCTCACTCTTACACTGTTTCAATAAATAGTGGACTCACAATTACAGATTCAAAACATCTTATATCTGCTTTACTGTACTGTTCTAATTCCTAATTTTACCAACTTTTGTGAATCTTTAAGTTTATATCCCACTTCAACCAAAAGATGATATGGACATATATCGGCATATCCACAGATCATGTTAAGGATGCAGTTTTATTTACACCTATTGGGTGCAAACATCACTAAGCTCAATGAGACTTAATTGTGTTCATGTGTACATAATTGCATTGTGAATGTGCTAAGTCATTAAAAATGAATACACTGGAGTATAACAATGGTCTAGTTTGTTGGCTATTGTGTTAAGGGATAAAATCTGAAATTAATAAACATATGGTGATACAAGAGCACAACTCATTAGATCCATTTGCTAGGAAGAGTATCTGTTATTGTCTTAATCATCTGTAGAATAGAGATCCTCTGTGCTAATAAAATATCTATTCTAATTATGAAAACAGTTATGAAGATACTAATTGCATGTGAAGAATGTGTTCAAAAATAATTTGAAAAACTGCATGTTTATTTGATCATAACTGTATAAATAGCAAGATGATGATACATTAAATATCAGAGGGGGCATATATGTTTTGAACACAGGGTAGGAAAAAACCCTGGGAGCAAGCAGCAGGAATTTTAACATATTCTGAAACATTTTACAAGGCTTAAAGTAAACTGTAGTTAGAGGATTAAAGTCAGGATAAACTCAGAAAGTGGTACCAGAAGTAAGTTTTGATTAAACATCTCTCTTTGCATCAAAAACACATGTGAATTGCTCTCCACAACAAAATATGGAGATGCTAAAAGTGGGATAATAAGATACGAAACATATCAGTACTGAACTGAGCATGTACTAAAGAACTTTTGAGAAGAACTTTTCACTAATGAAAGATTAATCTGCTCTTTTCCTTTCACTTCTGCTATTCCATTAAGAACCATTAAAACATATATTTTCTGAACAAGAAAGATAGGCTGGGAGGAGGCTACTTAGCATATGGAAGATATATCTTTGTGTTTATACTGAGAGATTAACCAGATCAGGTGAAAGCACTGCATTTCAGTCTTAACTGATGCTTCATCCTACCTACTGCATTAATGATGTAAAGTTCTGGTAACTCATTAGGTTGATCCATATTGTCAAAAAAAGTGTACAAGCAATGAGGCTTCGCCCACACATGGAACTCAACATCTGCATCAGGCATTTGATGAATATATTTCCAGATGTCATTTCCAGATGGCTAGTAGTGTTAACTGACCCAATGAATATGGGCAAATATTGTTGTAAACTTAAAAACAAAGCAGTTTATATACTTTGGCCCCATTTCTGACACATAAGCAGATGTGGCGTGCATGCATGCTGCTCTCACAGAGGCAGAGAGCCAACTGGTTTTTGAGTGTGGAAGTCTCTGATAGAGCTAGATAGTTATTCAGTGCAGAAAAAGCTGGGAAATAATCTGGGAATTCCAACAGAAATCCTTTTAATGTCAAAATGTTTGAAGTGGTAGCCGTGTTAGTCCGTGCAAGCATATCTGAGAGTAAATAAACCAGTACCGGGGGGGGGGGGGGCGACAACAAAAAATGTTGTGGCACCTTTTAATGTCATTATGATAGGGGGGAAATGGCATGAAACAACTATGAAATTATATTTTGAAGGGAAACTTATCAGAAGAATTCAAGACAGAAGACCCAGCACAATTATTCATATCAATTAGAAAAAGCTGTGCTGTATTGAAAAAGTATTACTGCTACAAACCTAGTTTTGGCATTTGGATGTACAAACTATTCTGAACTAGTACTCTGATCAATAAAGGCTGTTATTGATAGAAATAAAGGAAACTTTCAGATTATAATAAATAAACCAACAGGAACATTTTAGGAAAAGCCTGTGTGGTCTGTGTGCATTTGTATTGATCTAGCAGGAGACACTGAATGTTCAAGTCAATCACAAACTGAGACTGCAGCTCAGGAAGCAGATATTTGCAAGATAGATAAAATTTCTGTTTATATTTTGTACCTACACAACTCTTCTTTCTAGCTGGAAGCTTATGTTCCTTTAAATGAATATTATGTGGTCATTTGCCTTTGTAAATTCAGTACAACTACTGGTGTTTCTCAGTGGGATGGAGATCAGGAATGAAATCTAGAGTCATTAATTATTTAAATTGTACCGTTGTTACCTTATACCAGGGGTGCCCAAACTCACGTGGTTGAGCGGGCCAGTCACATGGTTCTTCCCATCGGAAGTGGAAGTTAAATGCACCCATGCAAAACACTGTCGTGGGTGCTTTACAGCAGCGTTTTGCACATGCGTGCATGTGTTTAACTTCTTCCTCTGGGAGCGGTGTGGGCAGCACGGGCCAAATTATTAGGTGTCATGAGCCAGGTCTAGCTCATGGGCTGTAGTTTGGGCACCCCTGTCTCATATGTAAATTTTTACTACAACTATCCAGAAACCCAATGATTTCAGTGAGAGTTACTTTTAGGGTTGCAGCCATATATTTAAAAAAACCAAACCTCAGGAAATAATGTATTATTATACACCTATTCCCATATGATTTTTCTTTGTCTCCAGCTGCATTTCATGTTGTAAACTCTTGCCTGCCTTGAAGGTTCACAGAAAATCTATCAAGGTCACAGTCCTATACACACCTGGCAGTAAGTCCCACTAAACTAAAAAATGAGAGGCTTGTTTCTTAATAGGTGGATATAGGGTTGCACCATAAGTAAAGACATTCATGGCAATGGTAATTGTATATAAATATTGGCCAAAATTCTTCTCGATATTTAATTGTGCCTAGGTGGAATTATAGAAGCTGACACGGCAAATTGTATCAAACAGTTGAGGTGCCGGGCGCACAACAGACCATGTGTCAGGTATGAGATAAGCAAGTGGTCGACAATGTGACTGGCACCTCATCAATTGGTCATGGGAACTTCCTCAGTTTTTCATGCACAAGTATAAAGGTCCAATATGATTCTGGCCAGTATAGATAGGGATAATATTTTGCACTTACACACAATTTCTTACTTGAGTAATAAATTATATTTCACTTTTCTTAATTGGAACACATGTTATAGACAACATTTAAATTAATATAGACTTCACAAACACTGAGACTCAAAGTTTCCCCACATAAGCATTCCCTAAGTGGACTTCTAGCAAAGAGAGGAAGAAGTGGGAGAAGGAACTGATAATTTTTAGCAGTTTCCTCTTCTTATGTGGCTTCCACCCACATGTCCCATACTGTTCCCTCAGCTCTCTGAAGCAATTTTCAGGAGACATAAAGAACTGGTAGAAAAAGGGCGATTAGTGAAGAATGCCTCTTTCCTCATTCCGCTAGAAGAAATATTCTACTAGAACAGATATTCTGCAGTATTCCAGTCATAAATATCAGTGTCTGAATCTAAGCCATTCCTTTTCTAATAAGTAGCTACAGAACTGACAAAATATGCAGAAACTTTGGTATATGAAATACCAATTCCCTCTTATCTCAACAACAGTAGCATCTTTTTCTCTTTTTATTTACTTACTATTTGAACTTTGAGGGAAACCAGTTAAGGAAGATGGACCATTCATTCCTGGTAGAAGAACTGGAGGAAGGCCAGGAAGGCCTGGGTAAGCTGCTGGCAAACTGATTCCATGGAGTGGGCTATTCTCCATCATGCCTGGCTGTGGTACTGTCAAGCCTAGAACATCTGTAGCCTTCTTTATACGATCTAATTCTTGCTGTGCCATCAACTGTCTAACTGTTGTAGGAGCCAAGTAGTCTTTTTCCCGGTCTAGCTGACAACCCACAGTTTCTCGCACTTTTGTAATATGTTGTTTAGAAAATATATGGTCTCTGATGGATAATCGTGCAGAATATTTGACTCCACATAAAGAACACTCTGGTCTAGATCCATCAGTTGCATTTTGATTGATGATGAATGGCTTCCCTATGTTTATTTTGAATTTCTTTTCCTTTGCTCGAGCATTTTGAAACCAAACCTGAACCACACGTTTGGGTAGGCCGATCTCATTTCCCAGCATTTCACATTCTTGCATGGTTGGTGTCCGATAATCACTAAAGCAAGCCTTCAAGGCCTTAAGCTGCAGGTTACTCATTTGGGTCCGAAATCGTTTGTGACCTGGCCGATCACTATTTTTAGATTTAAAGGGATTGTTTGATCCAAATGGATTAGGTGAACTTGGATCAGCTATACTTGATGTTTCACTCTGATCAGCATTGTCATCAGGATCATCAGTAATGTAAAAGGTTTGGTCATGTTCACTCTCTTTGTCAGAGAAATTTAGTGATGAGCTAGTCAAGGAGAATAGAAATTTGTCATCACTGTTATCCATATTAGGTATGTTTGTGTTTTTCGGTAAACTGTCATTTAGAACATTATTTGATTCTTTAGGAGATGATGTGGATTTTACATCTCCTGAACTACCACTCATATTTTCCATTTCGTTGTTTCCTTCATCTCCTGTTGTAGCATCACTAATTGCTGTATTAATTGATGAAGTCTCATCAAAGTCAGTTTTATTTTGATCATACCCACCATCAACAGGGGTAGCATTTAGATTCTCAATGTCTTCACTGCATTCTGCTTTGAAAGAAGAAGGACTTAGAAGATGCTTTGGTGACATTTCTGCAGTTTTACTGACAGGAGTTGAGACAGTAGAAGCTAATTCATTTTCACTTGACAAATCAATCTTTGTTAAGGATAATGTTGGATAATCAAAAAACATGTATTTTTGTGGACTCTCTTCTCCTTCTTCATTGGCTATCAAAGGACTTGGTGGCAAACTATAACCTGCTTGTTTTCCTTCATTCCAATGCCGACTACGAATATGACTTTCTAAAGCAGATTTTGCTTTAAACAATGCACGGCAAAAAGGACATCTTTTATGAGACTGGGCTGGACCAACTGCACGGAATTGTCCTTTTCTTTCTCGAGCTCTTGTGTTCTGAAACCAAACTTGTACAACCCTTTTTTTGAGTCCTACCTCACGTGCAATGTGATCAAGCATTTTCCTGGTAGGATTAGAATCTAAAAGATATTTTTCATAAAGGATTTCCAATTGCTCTGGAGTAATTGTAGTTCTCAGTCGCTTATCTCTATGCTGGTCTTCAACACTGTTTCCTCCCTCTTTTTCACTACAGTTGCTATCATCCTTTTCATCCAGTTTTCTTTTAAGTGAGCCAGGAATTGCAGCAGTGTGATGAGCTGTGTGAGCTGAGCCAACTTGTGGAGCCATCTGAGTTAAAGAACTATTCAATAATTGTCCAGTCATCAAAGGGCTATTTGGATCAAATATCATATAGGGCATGTCAATTGGCCTTTCTAAAAACTGAGAATGAAGGAATTGATTTTGGGCTGCTAAGAAATGCATGTGCTGGTGTTCTTGCCAAAGCTCTAAAGTTGGAAAGGCAACTGTACACTGGTCACATTGGTACTGTAATAACTGAGGAGGTAGACTATTCTGAAGAGATGCCATTGAAATTGTTAAAGAGCTTGAAGGAACAGATGTTGTCTGTGATGCAGAAGGTGGTCTGCCTCCTATTTGGGATTGTTTAAGTTGCTGTGTTTGAGAAGATGGGGGTTGTGGATCGGTGGATGTAATAGACTGCAATGACTTGCTGCCCTGGGAAGATGTCTCCACTTGCTTGGGGATGGTATCATTTTGCTTTGGCTTTTCTATTGAATCGGGTTTAGGAGACGTTTTTTCAGGTTCAGGTTTGGGTGATGGCACAATAGGCGTACTGGAACCGGATCCAGAGCTTGTTGTTGTGGTTGCAGCAATATTTTTTAATGAGTCAGATGGACCAGAAAGTGTGTAACTCTTGTAAAGTGTTTGATCTGTGGCATCCATTGAATCTTCTGTTTGGCTTTCATCTAGTATATCATCATCTTCATCTTTATAACACAATTTTTTCTGATGTGTAATTAAGTCAAAAATCCTAGGGAAAACTACACTACACTTTTTACATTGATATTGCATGTTGCTTGTCCGAATATACCTCTCATTTGTTAGTTCCCTCTTCTCATTATCTTTAGTTTCAGCTTGGTTCTCATAAGTTTTGCGAGCCTTTTGCCGTGCATTTTGGAACCAGACAACAATAACTCGAGTAGCAAGGTTAAGTACAGTTGAAAGTTGTTCTATTTCATCATCTTTTGGATAAGCATTTGTGTCAAAAAAATCTTGCAAGACTCTAAGCTGGTAGTCAGTGAATCTAGTTCTAGATGATCGCTTGCTGAAAGCCGATTCAGATTTGTAAATTTCTAAAGAACTTGGCTGTGGTTCAATTCTTATATCCTCCAAAACTGTTATGGGAGGATTGCTGAAGTTGTACGGGGAATCCTTGTTCCTTTGTCGTTCTTTAAACAAGGTGTTTCTAAACCAGTGTTTGATAACTTTTTGGGAAAGTCCAGATTTCTCTGCCATTTCTTGAATTTGTTCTTCACTTGGAGAATTATTAATATCAAAATATGCTCGCAAGATTTTTAATTGGTCATCAGTAATTCTGGTACGGGGCCGCTTGAACTGAGAATGCCGTAGGAAATTTGGATCTAACCCTAGCTGCTGTTGACAGAGCTGAGTAAGATCTGCAGACAAAGCATCCATTGGTGGTAGTTGGAGGGCAAGCTGAGGAGGTAGGCCTGGATGTTGTACTGGTTGCATCATAATTGGAGGGAAAAGTGGAAGATCTAACGAAACTGGCAGTTGCACTGGTGGTGGTGCTGAAGGTGGAGGTGGCGGAGGAGGAGGTGGTGGAGGAGGTGGTGGAGGTGGAGGTGGCGTTGGTGTTGGAGCTTGAAGAGGAGTAGGAGTCATGCTTTGAATCTTTCCAGAGCTGGATGAAGATGGTTGTGAGGCAGTTGCAGGTGGAGGTGGAGGTTCTGGAGAAGATGGGGAAATTGGATAAAGCTTGTCATAAGCTTCCCTATATTGACAGGAAAATTTTTCTAGTGCACCATGTGGGAAGAACTGACCATGAACATGTTCTTGATGGCTCTTTAATATAAGAATATTTGAAAATAATTTACTACATGCTGCACATTCCAATTTGTCTGTATTTTCACAATCACCAGTTTTGCATTTTTTCTGTACTTTTTGTCTATTCTCATTGTATTGAATAACCAACTCAAAGCCAAAATTTTCCAACAATGCTTTTGCTGCATTTCCTCTTGCCCCTGAAGCAATTCTAGGTGGTGGAATGATTAATTCTGTGGACTTTTGCTTCTTTATATCTTTGCTTTCTTTCAGTCCTTCGTTATCACTTGTGAATTCTTGCTTTGGTTTTTCTTGTTTCTCAGAAGTCTCTTCTGAATCTTTATACGACAGGGTATCTTTCATCACTTGGCACTCTGTACTTCCTACACTAGTCTGCTCTGTTTTCATCAACTTAGTGGATTGCTGCTGCTGTGACTTTTGTGACTGAATTTGAGGAGGTGTAGGTTGATACTGTTGTGCTTGTTGCTGTAGTATTTGTAGTTGAGTTTGACCAACATGGTGTTGAGCTTGCATCTGCTGTTTGAGGTCTTCTAACAGTGAGCCTGTCATACCTGCCATTCCAGGCATACCAAATGCAGCAGACCCAGGCAACCCCAGGTCAGGACTGAAACTGAATTCTGTTCCAGGAATATAGAATGGAAAAAGAAACTGTGGCTGCTGAAATTGTAGCAGTGCCTCTGGTGTCATGGGAAAATGAGGCAAAAAAGCTGGATTTAGGAACTGTGGTTGAAAGAAAGCTGCTTGCTGTTGCAATTCATGCTGAATTTGCATTTGTAGTTGTGCTGGCGATTGGGAAAGATGATGTGTAAGCTGAGCAGAAACTAATTCAGAAGTTTGCTTTTTATTTAATTCTTTGGCATCTAGGAGGGTTTCCTTGCTGTTAACTGCTGGTAAACTTGTAGGCTCTCCCATACCTTGATTGGGGCTATTAACACTCCCTACTGTACTATTTCCACTCACTGCATTGTTATTTGGTTCTAATTTTGCAGCCCTTGCCTTAGTCTGATGAAGCACAGATCTCATATGGATTTCTAGTGTAGAACTTTGGCTATAAGAAACATTGCAAATGCTGCATTTGTAGGGTTTGTTGTCAGTGTTGCTATTAGCTTCTTGAGGAACAGGACTAGATGCTTCTTGCAACACCTTTTTAAGTTTATGTAAATGAGATACTGAGTTGTAATGGACCAAAAGAATGTTCTTTTGAGTGAAAGATTCTTTACACACTGTGCATTTATATGGGCGAGAAGGATCTAAAAATTTTTCCATAGTGAAATTTGGCCCTTTTCTAAAAGGTAAGGTCCGCTTTGGTTCAGAGCCCATTTCATCTGGAATGGAGCTACTATCGCTTCCTACAGGACTTGCTTTACCTTCCTGGTCCATCTCGTAATCTCTTTCTATATCCTGTTCTAGTGCATGCTCATCTTGTGCCATACTTTCACTTTCTGTCCAGAGATCACCATTTACAGGTAAAGATGCGTACAACTGCTGAATTTCAGCTTCACTGAGTTCTGGGTGGCCTGCTTCCAAATGTTTCTTTAAAGCCTGGAATGTACGGAAGCTACGTTGGCAAAGGCTACACATGGTAGCAGCTCGAATAGCATGGTACTGGGAATGTATTTGAAGCTTCTGCATAGTCTTAAAAGCCAAGCTGCAATGGTTGCAACGATATTTATAGACATGGCGATCAGAAACAGAAAGCTGCTGCCTCTTCTGCTGCTCATTCAATTGATCTGGCAATGATTCTGAGATTTTTATATCTTTACTGTTGCTTTTGTTCCATTCTGGCATTTCAGTAGATTCTTTGAGTGGCTTCTGTTCCTCTGTTTTAATTTCCATTCCAGTTTTTGGTTCTTCAAGCCCAGGAGTATTCTTCTCATCTGGAGGATTTTCACCTGTTTTTTAAAAGAGGAAAGAGATGATTTTTATATATTGTAAGGTTTTTTTTTGTTGCTATTTATAACCATTCATCTTGTGAAATATGAGGAGTTTTAACATTTTTAGCCAATGAATTAAGTCACAGGATTAAATCAATGATATCATTCCATTTATTGAAATTGTTTCTATTGGGGAGGGTTGTGATTTTTTCAGGCAGATTTATGGGTATCGAAGATGGCTGTTGAGAGGTGGGAAAGAAAGTAAATCATTCTGCTAGGCCTCTATCAGCACAACAATAGATTTAACACATACTTGCAGCTGAAGTTAAGGGAAACCATATTATAGAAAACATACTCCCAATGCCTGGAGAAGTGATTTTTCTGAGTTCTTTTGCAGTAGCTTTTTATTTTTTTCATACTAGAGGAATGATTTGTTTCACACATAAAACAATATCAAACCCAATATTTTGATAATTTAAGATTAACCATGGGTTTTCTGGCTTTTTCTTCTACCTATGCAATCTTTTCTGGAAAGCAGTAAGCTTAAAGACAAGGACTGTCATGTATTTTATTGATCTGCAACCAAGTTCTGAGAATATTTGTGGCTGAAGGCAGAAAGGAGCTAAAACTGGATAATATTGTGTCCACTAAGTATAGAAAACAATCTCCGTCTCTTCAACATGAGGAGGAACAATCTCCACATTATGCTAACCCACAACCACATTCTTCCAAGCACTACAGAAAGAATTCTGTAGAATCCTCCAGAATATCAAAACAAAGAATTAGACTTTTATATTGATTGCTTCTGCTGCTGCACACAGGCTAAGATTATCAACAAAGAACATGGTTTACCATACAATCTTAGCTGGACAGATCATGAAGTCAAACAAAACAAAGCAATCACACTTATAAAGCACCCCACAGTGCTTAGTGCGCTCTCTGGGCGGTTCACAAGTTAACTAGCATTTTACCCCCAACATGGTGGTTACACATTTCACCAACCTTAGAAGGATGGATGGCTGAGTCAACCTTGATCCCTGGTCAGGGTAGAACTCACAACTTTGTGGTTGTATTACAGTACACAACAATCCCAATATCATCATCAAGGAAGCAGATAATCACAGACCTAACTCCCAAATACCAATGGATTTAGAAAACATATGATAGACTTCCCTAGAAATATATGTGACCAAATCCTGTCAAATACACCAGAAGAACCACAACCAGCCACCTTCTACCAGCTACCAAAAATGCCCAAACCAGACAATTGTGATAGGTCCATCATATCAAACATCAATAATATCACTGCTGTGGTGTTTGGATAATTGGTTATGTTCAAATCATATGACGGCAATATGCCTAAACTACATAAGAGACACTCCAGAGTTTCTTAAAAAAACCTCAAATCTATTTACAATCTCCCTGATAACACCATCTTAACAATGATGGATGTAGAAGCTCTCTATACCAATATCCTATAAAAAGACAGACTACGTTAGCATTACCATCTAAAATGAGGACACAGTCCAACTAGCCATTATCCTCTATGACTTTGTGCTTATATTCAACTACTTCACCTATATAACAACATCTCCAGATTAATGAAACTGCCATGAGTACTTGTATGATATCACAGTATGCAAATATAATTACATTAGAAGATCATGCTTTTTCTTGCTTGGGATTCATTTAATACAAAAAAATTTTTTCCCCCTGAATGTCTAGCATTAAACATTATTTTGCAAATGAAGGGAAATGGTGCCTGTCATGATAATCACAAGGGATGATTTCATATTTTTTTTTTACATTTATTAAGTGTTAAGATTCATATAGTATATTCTCTGTAGGTTTGAGGATAACTAACTCTCAAAGGGAAGCTCACTGAAGCCAGTTGCATTCCAATACACATACCAGAAATACCACACATCAACAATTCACTAAGCATTTAGGTTGCTAAGTAGTAACGCCAGTGACATAGGCACCTGTGAGTGAGCTAACACTTGCATAACAAGGGGGATTTCGAAGGTTACAATCTGTCAATCACCCATCACCTTAGAGAGAGGGAAAAGGTGACATTCACATAGAAGTGGATCATGGGACATTAACAACTGTTCAAACATCGGGGGACAGGGTGACAACAACTCCTGCACAGACACCTGCACAGACACCTGAGAATTAGGTTACATCTTTTAGTGTCTGGGAATTTGGTTAAATCATAAACACCTGTCTGGATAAACAACATTTCGTCAAAATAATGACATAATCTCACATGTTTAACATTCTGGAGGAAGGTGTGAGGACCCCTTCCTCTAGAATGGGTAAACATCTAGGTAAACATCAGCCAGGAGGATAAAGGAGCCCCCTGGTCACGGGGGCTCTTGCTACCCGTCCATCGGCCAGGAGGATAAAGGAGCCCCAGCCAGGAGAAGGACAAGAATGGTGACTTTGTTCTTTGTTCTTGTTGCTGTTTAGTTGTTTCTTTTGCTGTCTGACTTTCTGTGGGACTTTTCAAATGAGGTTCCCGCCTTGTTTTTGTAATACTCTTGATATTGTGACTGATACTCTGATTTGTGATGATTTTTGATGATGATATGTTAAAGGTTATGTTGTTGTACTGTATTTATATTTAATATCATAATACTTTCTCCGCAGGAGGTTCCTCGGGCCAGTGTGGCCAGGGAACAGCAATGAGAAACCTGCGTAGCCACCCTTGCTGGGATAAGGACTCTCTTGACCCTCTTGATTGTATTGTATTCTCTCTATATATATTGTGCTAGTGTATTGAATAATATTTTTATTATTGTTGTTGTTATTATTTTGCTATTATATATCTGTGCTAGTACTGGTAATAACTTTTCTCATCAGGAGGGAGTTGACTTTTTAAAAAGGATATATTGTTACAGGGATTGTATTCCCTGACTGTATTGTATTTTCATCTTTTATTTATCTTAGATTTATTAACTGTATGGTTAGATTTATTGACTGTATTGTGTTGCATTATGTGCCATATTTATATTATGCTGTCAATCTCTATATTTGAGATTGTAAGACTGTATTGTATGTTATCTATGTTCTTAGCCGCTCTGAGTCGCTTCGGTGAATAGAGTGGTATACAAATCCAAATACCCCAGAAAATATATTTAAACCTGAGATTTTGAGGGTTAAGAAGTGACCATTTGGGGAGGAGGCGATAGCCCACGTCACTTCAAACCCAGACCATGGAAATCTAAAGAATTTCTAAAGGGCTAGTCTAGTTGCAACTCACTACTATATTTCAGCTAATATTTTTGGTGAATTGAGTTGGGTATGCAGTGGGTGGCAGGTGGGTCACGTTGATTGTAGCAGCGACATGAGGATAGTGGTAATTAACTGTCAAACCACTCATGGGAATAATGTTCTTAACCTATGCTGACTGCTTTAGTTATTAAGAAATAAAAAATAAATGATTTGAACATTTGTTTTGTAACAGTTAAAGTTTGACTTTTTCAAAGCCTGAGCTCTTATGAGCTCTTTGGTTGAAAAGATGCCCTGTATATTAATACAAATTATTATCATTTGTGGTCCTAAAAACAACACTGAATCATTTTCCTCATCAGCAAGTTGGATAGTAAGGATTAGCCAGTTACAAACTGTAGCTCAGGGGACACTCTAGTGTACTTGCAATGCTTTCCAGTCTTTGGGGAGGCTTCTTCTGTGCCTCCTCCCTTATTTAGTGTTGATATTGGTGTCAATATGTAAAAGTTTTCCCTGTTTAATGTTTGAATGATATTTTTAAAAATGTATTTATAACTAGCATTAATAGTACTAGAACTAGATTATTATATAGCTAGAACAGAGCCCTGGTGGTGCAGCTGTTAAGCTATTGTACTGCAGCCAAAACTGCTGCTGACATTGTGAGTTCAATCCTGATGGGGATCAAAGTTGACTCAGCCTTCCAAGTTTGGTAAAATGAGTACTCAGCATGTTGGGGGCAAAATGCTAATTACCTTGTGAACCAGAGTGTGCACTAAGTACTATGGGGCAGTATATAAATATAATTGTTATTGCTCTTTATTATTCTGACAATGTAAGAGGCAGTCTTCCTGAAGAAATCATCACTGTGTGGATTAAACCCTCTGGCTACATAATAAAAAAAGAACGGGTTACTTACCTGTAACTTTCGTTCTTCGAGTAACATCTGTAACATTTGGGTTTGTGCTTGTGCAGAACTCCAGTTCGGATTATGCCAGAGCTTTTAAAGGAAAAAAAGGAGGGAAAAATCATTAGAGGAGGCCCCGCCCACCTCCCTTATAACCCTGGTGCCGGCCATTTCCCGCCTCAGTCAATTCCAAGCTAATGCCAGGTTACCTCAATGACATGAGAGAGGGGAGGTGGGCAGGTCACATGTTAATTTCACAGACATTACTTGAAGAACCAAAGTTACAGGTAAGTAACCCATTCTTCTTCTTCGAGACATCTGTGAAATCACACATTTTGGGTGAGTAGCAAGCTTCTTACTGAATGGAGGGTCCACGTCTGACTCCAGCAACAAGCAGCTACAACGTCGACACCAGGACTGCCCTTCTGAAGCGGGTATCCTGTACGGCCCTCGTGTCCATCCTGTAGTGCTGGACAAAGGTGAGGGGCTGTGACCAGGTCGCTGATCTACAAATGCCCTTAGTAGGTACGCCCCTCAAGAAAGCGGTTGATGCAGAGAACATCCTGGTGGAATGGGTGCGGACCTGGTCTGGGAGAGGTGTCTTCGAGATCTGATAAGCCAGCTTGATGGCCATGACAATCCACTTGGATATGTGCTGTGAGGATATAGAGGAGCTCTTCTTGGAGTCACCATAGGCAAAGAACAACCTTGTGGATTTGCAGAAGGTCTTAGTTCTGTCTAGATAGAATGGCCCACCTGAGATCTAGTGTGTGTAGGGACCTTTTAGCTGGAGATGTCGGGTTAGGAAAGAAAACCGGTAGGCATAGTTTGAGAAATGTGGAAATCTGACACCACCTTGGGTAAAAAAGACAGGTTGGGGTAGAGAAGAACCTTGTCCATGAAGAACTGAAGAAAAGGTGGATCACAACGTACGGCTGCCAGTTCAGAAGCTCACTGCGCAGATGTGATCGCGAGCAAGAATATGGTCTTGATAGTTACTAATTTGATTTTGGCAGAAGCCATGGGTTTGAAAGGCGGGTACCGGAGATGATGAAAAACCAGTTGCAGATACCATTGAGGGAGTGGTCTTTTCAGATGCGGAAAAGTGTTCCAAAGACCCTTGAGAAATTTCTTGACCACAGGGTCTTGGAAAAGAGACGTGTGCATTGATCCAGGAGGTTGATGTGCTATAATCGCTGCCAACGAGACCTTCAGGGGGGAGTAAGCCTGTCCAGCCTTGGTGAGGCTGAGCAGGTATTTCAGAATTGACCACGTGTCAAAATTATGGGCGGACTTTCCCTGCAGTGTTAAGAAAGCTCAGGGCAAAGGCTCGCAACTCCTTCCAAATGGCTATAAGTTCGAGCTGATTGATATGAAGTGCCCTCTCCCTCGGGGACCATACGTCGTATACCTGACTGGAACTGCAGTGAGCACCCCATCCCATTAGACTTGCATCTGTGACTACTTGTATTGAAGGGGTGGGTGACTGAAAAGACATTCTCTTTAATTGAGGCTCCGCGTGTGGGTGGTAGTTCAGCAGTAGCCACTCTTGTAGGGGTCTCATATGCAATCTTGTGTGGGCCACCACAGAGATTGTTGAAGCCATCAGTCCTAGTAGACGCTGGGCTGATCGAGCTGTCACTAGATGTCTTGGCTTGAATGGATGAAGAGACTTTTTTCTCTTTTGGAATCTTTGAGTTGGTAGGAAACCCCTTGCTGACTCCGACTCGAGAAATATGCCTATGTAAGTGACTGTTTTTCATGGAGCAAGCACAGACTTGTCGTAATTGACTCTTAGCCCAAGTCGTTCCATCACAGTGGTTGTGAAGGTGACGTCTCTGATTGCTTGCTCTCGTGAGTGAGCCATGAGGAGCTAGTCGTCAACATATGGGAAAATGATTACGCCGTTTGAACGTAGGTATGCTGCCACTGGTGGAAGGCATTTTGTGAAAACTCTTGGAGCTGAATCTAAACCAAATGGAAGAACCTTGAACTGGAAAACTTTGCTCCCTAGGCCAAAACGCAGAAACCATCGATGGGATTTCCTTATGGAAATGTGGAAGTATGCATCGCGGAGATCTATAACAGTGAACTAATCTCCCTTCTGCAAATAGGGAAGCATGGTCTGAAGAGTGACCATATGAAATTTCTTCCTTGTGACGAACATGTTCAACTATCTTAGGTCTAAAATTGGACGCAGTCCGCTGTCCTTCTCTACTGTCCTTCTCTACCTGGAGAAAAAGCCTGCTTGTTGATTTATGTCTGACACCTGCTCAATTGCGTCCTTCGACAGGAGTATTGACACTTCCTGATTCAAAGATGGTGAGGGCTGTGTCATCTTGACACATCCTGTCAGAGGGATTTTGTCGAACTCGATGGCGTACCCTCGTTGCACGATGGTAAGGACCCAATTGTCTGAGGTTATTGAACGCCAAGCAGGTAAATGGAGTAGAAGGGAGGTGGGAGACTGCGACCCATGGGGCAGAGGAGGAATTGCCAGGTTTAGCGCAGAGTCAGGTGCGCTGCTTCTGTTTCTTTTCCCACTTTTAAGGATTCTGGGATGGATGAAAAAACTGCCTTGAAGAGCTTGGCCTTGGCTGGTAGCTGGGTCTTGCTCTAGCCTTATCAAAAGACCCTTGTTGAGAACGGTACTGGAGATAAAGTTGGTATTGACAAGGCTGAAAAGTTTGCTGGTGACTTTGAAATGGTTGGTTTAGTCCCAGCCTCTTCACAGTATTTTTCTTCTTATGTAGATTTTCCATAATATTATCAGTGCTGTCATTAAACAGCCCTTCCCCATTGAAAGGCAGGTCCTTAATCCTGCGCCTTGCATCATCAGTGAGGCCTGCAGAATGAAACCATGAGTATCTTCTCAGGACTACGGCCAAGGCTAGTACTCTAGCCGAGCAATCCATCAAGTGGCTTGCTGAGTGAATTTGCTGGGAGGCAAGTAAAGCGCCCTCCTGAGCGATCTGTCAACTTGGTCCGCACTTCTTCCAGGAGGGACTCCAGCAATGGCTCAATCTTGTCTCATAGGTGGGCCTGATATGCTCCCATCATTGCTTGGTAATTTGCCACTCTGATAGCCAGGGACGCAGAGGAGTAAACGCGACATCCCATCTGGCCAAGCTTCCTCCCCTCCTTGGAAGTGGGGGTGGCCATTACATGATTTCCTGATTTACCCTACACTGTTTTGACCACAATGGAGTTGGAGATTGGATGTTTAAGAAGGAATCTGGATTCTGGATCAAAAGCCTTGTAGAAACCTTCTACCCTCTGGGACACAGTTTGAGCTGAGGGCAGTCTTTTCCAGATGTCCTTTCCCAGATCAATAAGGGAGGGGAACATCACAACTGAGGTGGGTCTGATGGCATCCTTTTGGAGGCGCTGAAACACCTTATCAGATCACGGAGCGGGCGGTTGCTCGAACTCAAGCTCCAGTGCTTGGGCCATCCTTGTAACTAGTCCTGAGTATGCTCTAGAGTCCTCAGGCAGCTATGCAGACTTTGGAGACGTGAATTCTGACTCCGCTGTTGCTGCAAAGGAGGAGTCTTAATCAGATTCAGACTTTGCTGGGAAGCTAGATCATGAGCAGGGTGAGACTTCTGCATCGCCCCCCCCTACTGCTAGAACTCCTTCCGTTGTGCCTTGAAGGGGAAGTCAAAGAGGGAGAAGTTCCACGTCTTTGGGAGGCATGCTCCCTTGGATCCGATGTGCCGTGGCCCCGTGAAAGATGGTCTCCTGGGTTTGATCTACCGTAGGGATGTGAAGAGCCAGCCTTGGGATCACCTTTTCCCTTTGGATCCGGGCGGTGAGCAGGAGATCTCGAGCGCGGCACTCTCTTGCTCCTGGCTGTATTCTCAGATTCATGCCTCCTCTTCGCCACAGCTGAGCACAGGCGATGCTGGCTGCCGTCAGGCTTCTTGGATCCAAGGCATTGATGGTTGCTGTCAGCCTTAGCGGATCCGTGCCCCACAATCACCATGGATGAACACGGGCAATGGGGGGCTCCAGTGGGCAATCTCCTCTCAGATTCATCCTGTAGTTTCAGGGGCTGGTCCCGTGACGATTGGGATGCTCTCTGACCATCGCAGGCAGAAGGTTCCACATCAGGGTAACCCTGGTATCTGGGGGACAACCAAGTTGCCCTCATGCAGCATCGGCCATGGCACTCATAGAAATTGCCCTGAGGATAAGCCCAATCATGAGGTGGGTAGTGGTGAGGATGCTTGAGAGGGTAACAGAACCCAGAACGGGAGTCTGAGAAATCAGACCTTGGAGACATTGATGGCTGACTCATTGGCTGATCTTGGGGCAGTAGAGGAGCCGGAGAGTCGACTACCTGCTCCATAATGACAGAGGCAGAGTCCTCTGGTGGGTCTTCCTGAGTGACAGACAAAATGGTGTCACTGTCAGAAGTGACAGATTTGACAGGCGAGAGCTTTGGTAAAGACAATGGCGGGGGAACAGATGTAGCCGAAGTCGCTTTTCTAGCCGATTTTTAAAAACTTTTTGGCCGCTACTCCTGTGGGATCCTCTTTATTTTTCAGTTTCTTTTCCTCCTTCCTTGAAGAGGAAGCATGAGATGAGGTTTTATCCCCCACAGCAGGAGGGGACAGCTTAGGGAGATCGTTGGAGGAGGTCTCCATGACAGCTCCAGCCAAAAGAGATTGTTCCCAAAGATGGGAGCGAAGCCTTGCATTTCGATTTTTAAAGCTGACTTTGAAAATCTTTTACAGAAGCCACAGGATTGTAATTGGTGCGACTCACCGAGACAAAGGAGGCAGTGGTCGTGTCCGTCCGTCAAAGGGATTTTTGTGGAACAAACAGAACAATGCTTAAATACAGCCACTGAGGCCATAAAACACAGAAAATAAAAAGAAGACGGTATTCAGGTAAGTAAAGGAGGAATAAATTGCTCTGGTAACCAACAAAGAAGTCACTACCACAGCGGAAAAAGACTGAGGTGGGTAACGGCCGGCGCCAGGGTTATAAGGGAGGTGGTCGGGGCCTCCTCTAACAATTTTCCCCTCCTTTTTTCCTTTAAAAGCTCTGGCATAATCCGAACTGGAGTTCTGCGCAAGCACAAACCCAAAAGATGTGATTTCACAGACGTCTCGAAGAAGAAGTTAAAAGTTGCATAAATTTACATATAAAAATTAAATATATATGTATATCTATATGGATTATATATGAATATGTATATTATTATTTATTATTCTATTTATTCATATTTATATACTGCCCTCCTCACGGCGGTATACATGTCATTAAAAATAGCAACAAAGAAATCAAAACATTCCCTAAAAACTTCAGATCTAAAAATTATAAAAGATTTAAAATTTAAAATTTTAAGTTTTGTTTAAAAAAAAGATCAATGAATTACAATGAGAGATCAGATTAAAACTAAGTCTAGAATATTAAAAGATTAAGGAAGGGGGGGAGGCTCAAACCAACCAGCGAGATGAGGTCGTTCTGAAAACAGTACCCCATACCTGCCCTTCCAGCCATGTTTTTATATTATTCCTAAAGGGCAGCACCTCCGTCTGGAGACGTAGCTTAGTTGGTAGGAGATTCCATAGGGCCTGAGTGGACATAGAGAAGACCCTCTTTTTGGTGCCAGAGAGATGCGCCTCTGGCTGATGGAACAACTAGAGAGCCTCTCCGGTCCACTATGGTGGGCTGGACAGATGTTCTTGGGGTAAAGATATATATCCTTACACACACACACAATGTTTGGCATAGGTATAGATATAGTGCTGATATAGATGTTCCATGTTTATGTGAATATCAGATATTGAAGACTGAACTATCTCAAGGACAGTGTGTCTACAACATGTCTGATAAGCTTTTATGACTTTTACAAACGTTCATTCCATTCTATCAGCTTCACAAGAGAGGGCCTTCTTGGTGGATGTTCAAAGGTTATAGAATTTCCTTTCAAACTGAAGCCAGGCCTGTATTTTCTGCTATCTTTTTTCCAGCAATAAAAAATGCTTTTATTAATGCAGGTCTTTGGCCATTTATTGATGGAAGAGGAGCAGATTTTTTTTTTAAAAAATGGGTTTTTAAACTCTGTAAATTCTGTTTATTTTAGTGTGATGATGGAATCAAATATTGTTCAAAATCCTATTACTATGCTTAAGTAAATTACAACTAGAATAGGCCCATTTGAATCAATTTAACTTACAGAAGTTAACTCACTAAATCTCCACTGATTTAGTGGGACTACTTTAGTGCAATTTACTATGCTAAGCAACAGAATGTTGGCCATTATTTTAAAACTGCATCTTCTTTATCTTTTAGCTGTATCTGGTTTTGAAATAATGCTGTATGCTGTCTTGCATACTGCAAGGGAGAATGGAGGAAATAATTTTTTAAAAACTTGGGAATTGATTCTTTGAAGTATGGACATTTGGAAAAAAATAAAATTCTAAAGTTACTCCTTCCAATATGATTTAATAATAATAATAATAATAATAATAATAATAATAATAATAATAATAATAATAATAATAATAATAATAATAATAATAATAATAATAATAATAATAATAATAATAATAATAATAATAATAATAATAATAATAATAATAATAATAATATCACTTTCTCCTCAGTATGTAGTCTTTAGACTATAAAGTGCATGAATATTTACAATGGAGACAAAAACTTGAAGAGAAATTTGAGTTTGAAGATTTTAAAATGTGTAACATCGTCTAAATCAGTGATGGCCAATCTTGGCACTCCAGGGTTCTTGAACTTCAATTCTCAGAAGTCCTGATCAGCAGGTCTGTTGACTTGGTCTGGGAATTGAAGTCCAAGAACACCTGGAGTGCCAAGGTTGGCCATCACTGACCTACAGGTTTATATTACCAATACAATACAGTACATATACAAATGCATATATACAAGAGCTGTCATACATATTAATAGCAACCTCTCTCTTTTTAAAATAATCTTGATCTTTATGTCAAAATGCTACTATCAATGCATGAACAGGAGATTTTTGTATATATGGAGACACTCCAAGTTACAAAGAAATAGAAGGCAGAAATGTGTTGGGGGGGGGGAATGTGTTGGGGGGGAGTGGTGACTTCCCTAAACAGCAAGAAAGCAGGCTTTTATGACCCTTTTTATTTTTCTTTCTTTTATATATTTTTAAATTCCTTTATGCACAAAATGTGCCTACTCCATTTTTAACAAAGAGGCCTAGCCTTTTATTGCCATACCTGAGTATTTCCGAGATCCCTCAGCTGTCAGACTTGCAGAGGCATCACAGTCAGGTTTCTCGGAAGCTGCTGCTGGCAGTAGCATATTATTAGGCATCATCATATCTGGTACAGGAACCTTTGAAAAAAGACATGGTACTTACACTTACTAGAACTGCAAAGCTTATCAAATCATCACATAAACCAAGTGACAACAAACAATAGCTTGATTAATTTTGAATTAAATTCAGAGTTGTAGAGCTGGAAATTAAATTGATGCAATATCACTAATCAAAAACTCCCTGGCAAGAGAGATAGAAAATTATTGCAATTCCCATTTCTCTTTACCTGTCATGAGCACTTTAAGTGGCTTGTGAGTTAGGCAATAGAAATATGTTACTTTCTGTGACTATAACAAAACCAGTCTTGCATATTATTAAGTCAATAACAACAGACATTCTTAAACTGGCAAGGATTTTCTTCCTTGATCACTTGAGTTATTTTATTACTTTAATGGTTAGGATTATTCATGAATCCCTGGCATGGGGCTTTACACATGTACATTTTAGACATGGATCGTATATTCTAGACCAGTGTTTCCCAAACTTTGGTTTTTGGACTTCAGTTCCCAGAAGTCTAAGTCAATTCCTCAAAGCATTGATCAGCCAATGTACTGACATTTGGCTTCTGAGAATTGAAGTTCACCTGTGGGGCGTGTGCCCCATATTGAGAACCACTGCTTCAGACAATATAGATTTTATAATGCCTCATATATAAAATAGCAGCCCTGAGAATATTAGTCTTGTGAATGCAAACTGCTTTACTTTCCTTCTATAATATACTATACATGATAATACCAGTGTGCCACCAAGTTGATTTTGACTTATGGCTAAACTTTCCAGGGGTTTTTAGGTAGAGAATACACAGAAGTAATTTACCATTCCCTTCTTCTGGGAGTGCTCTAGAACTGTGCAGCTTGCTGAAGGCCACACAGGCTTGCTCTTTTCCCAGGAGATACAGTGGAGATTTGAACTCCCAACATTTGGCTCTGCAGCCAGATACCGCTGAACTATGAGGCTAGAGCATACTAGACATATATTCATATTATACATACAACATAATTTTTAGTTTATTATTCATACGTTTACCTGTCTTTCAAAATACTCAAGGGCATTTAATACTGTACATTTTTATTTATTTATTATGACTTATATGCCACCCTCCTCAAAGAGACCCAGGGCGGCTAACAAAAGTTTAAAAAGACATAAAATACAATATAAAATCTAATTTAAAATTAATATTAAAAGATTAAAAGATTAAAAATTCATATTTTGAGAGAGGGAGGGGTCAGATGAGCCAACAGGCTGACGTTCCTGTCTGACCCAAACCCCATAAGTGTCCCACCAGTCAGGTCTTAACCCCCTTCCTAAAGGGCAGCAACTCTGACTGGAGACGTAGCTCAATTGGCAGGAGGTTCCACAGGGCCGGGACGGACACAGAGAAGGCCCTCCTCCTAGTGCTAGAGAGGTGTGCCTCTCTAGCTGATGGTACAACCAGAGAGCCTTTCCGGTCTGCTCTGGTGAGACAGAAAGATGTTCTTAGGGTGATGCAGTCTCTTAGGTATCCTGGCCCACTACCATATAGGACTTTAAAGGTAATAACCAGCACCTTGAATTGCACCCGGAGGCATACTGGCAAGCAGTGCAGCTCCGTGAGCAATGGTGAGGCACGAGCATAACGCCCGCACCCCATCACAACCCGAGCAGCCACATTATGTACCAGTTGCAGCCTCCGAATGGTCACCAAGGGCAGCCCCATGTAGAGCGCATTACAGTAACGAAGTCTGGAGATGACCAAAGCATGTGTGATCATGAGCAAGGAGTCCCGGTCTAGGAGCGGGTGTAACTGGCGTATGACAAAAAGTTGTGCAAAAGCCCTCCTGGCCACGACTGCCACCTGTTCTTCGAGCAGTAGTCTTGATTCCAAGAGGATCCCCAGATTACACACCAGGTCTGTTTGGGGCAAGACTGCCACATTTAGAACCAAAGATGGTAGTTCCCGAGTTAACGCAGGACCCCTGACCCACAACCACTCAGTCTTGTCGGGATTCGGTTGTATCCCGTTGTCCCTCATCTAGACCCTAACAGCCTCCAGGCACCTGGAAAGGACTTCCACTGCATCGCTTGTGTCCCCATGGGCCGAGATATACAGCTGGGTATCATCAGCATATTGATGATATCTCACCCCGTGGGAACGGATGATCTCACCCAGCGGTTTCATGTATATGTTAAATAGTAGAGATGAGAGTACTGAGCCCTGAGGCACCCCATATTGGAGCAGCCTAGGGCTGGATCTCTCACTCTCCAACTACACTGACTGGGTCTGATCCTTCAGAAATGAGGAAAACCAGGACCACACAGTGCCCTGGATCCCCAATCCTCGGAGCATTCCCAGAAGGATACCGTAGTCAACAGTATCGAAAGCTGCTGAGAGGTCAAGAAGAGCCAGGACGGATGGATGTCCACCATCGCGCTCTCTCCAGAGATCATCCACAAGTGCGACAAATGCAGTTTCCGTACCATATCCGGGCCTGAATCCTGACTGAAAAGGGTCCAAATAATCCACTTCATCCAGGATCTCCTGTATCTGCCGTGCCACTGCCTTCTCCAAAACCTTACTCAGGAATTACTCAGGAAGCTAGCAGGAAAAACCCCTCCTGAAGCAAGGAGTTAATAATAGCTTTGACCCAGCCACCTGTCACCCCCCTGGCAGATTTTACCAGCCAGGTGGGGCATGGATCTAATGCACATGCAGTGGCACGAAGAGTTTCCAGAAGACTGTCCATTTCCTCAGGAACAACTGGATCAAACCGATCCCAGATAACATGACCAGACTGCACTTCGGACAACCCCAGATCTACCATTTCCATGCTGGGGTTCAACCTCGACCGAATCTGAGCAATTTTCTCTGCTAGATAATCAGCAAAGGCCTCAGCTGACCCTTGCCAACTGGGGCCAGACCCCCTCTTCCAAGGAGGGACCTTGTCACTTGGAACAGAGTCGCTGGGCGATTATCTGCAGAGGCAATGAGGGTGGTGAAATATTGACGTTTCACCACCCCCATCGCCACCTAACAGGCCTTAATAGCAGCTCTAGCAAGTGTTCGGTTGGACTCACTCTAAGTCTTCCCCCAGTGGCTCTCTCGGCGTCTCTTTGCCCGTTTAAGCTCCCTCAACTCCTCTGTAAGCCATGAGGAAGAGTGCTTCCTATGAGCATGGAGAGGCTGTAGTGGTGCGATTACATCCAAGGCCGCTGTTGCTTCCTTATACCAAAGGTCAACAAGCGTCTCAGGCAAATCGTTTTGCTGATCCAGAGGAAAAACCCCTAGTTCCGTTTGGAACCCATCCAGATCCATCAGTCGCCGGAGGCAGACCAATCGAATAGGCCCTACCTCCCTGCGGTGAAGGCCCATTTCCAGAAAGTCCAGAGTCACCAGATAGTGATCCGATCATGGCACAGGTGTAATATCTAATTTCTGTAAATTCAGATCACTTTGCCACTGCTCTGACAAGAAAACTAAATCTGGGGTGAGGCCACTGCTCCTAGTTGGGTCCTGAATTACCTGAGTCAGGCCCACAGCTACCATGGAAACCATGAACTCCCGAGCCACCATGGAGCTGACCCCCAATGAAGGCAAACTGAAGTCCCCCAAAACCATAAGTCTGGGGAACTCCAACGCCAACATAGCGATAGCCTCAAGGAGCTCGGGCAGGGAATCAGCTACCTTGCAGGGAGGCAGGGCAGGAGCAAGATTCCCAACTGACCCTTAGGGCCCAAGCGCAGGAGCAGAGCCTCACAACCCATAACTTGGGGAGCAGTGGCTCTAGCGACTCCCAGTGACTCCCATCAACCATAGGCTGGTGCTAAATACCAAACCCAGCTGGGCACAATTCTGACAGAGGAACCCCGTCCTCTGGTGCCAGCCAGCTCCCCCAGAATAGAATCAAAAATTAGAGGAGCCTTATTGCATACTGACCTATCATTCATCAGCAGCAGCCTAAAGGAGGGAGCTCTCTGGATCAGGTTATGACAGCACCTCTGTTGTGAGTTTCAAATTTCTCATGGAAATATAACAAAGATTTGTACATTTTCTCTTTTGTACTATATTAGTAATTGTCACTTCTGATAAAATTGGCAATAGTCTATAATGTTTCTAATACTCAAAACACAATATATAATAATTTAGATATATAATTCTCATATGGGAGAAGATTGCCTTACAGTCAAACCTCGCTTAATGAATGCCTCATTTAGTGAAAAACTCGCTTAACGAGAGGGCATTTTAAAAAGCATTCCAACTTGCATAACGAAAATTTTTGTTATGCGAGTCAGACTTTTCCTATGGAAAAACTCGCATAATGAGCATTTGTATGGGGAAAACTCGCATAACGAAAATTTTTCGCTATGTGAGTTTTTCCATATAAATTTTTGCTATGTGAAAAAATCTGCATAGCACGCAGCCTCACAGAACGAAATATTTTCATTATGTGAGGTTTGACTGTAGATCTATTTAGAATGTGTGAAGGTACATAGGTGACTGCCTTGATCTTGAAAACTTGGTTTTAATGAGAGCTTCAGACTCTTGTGTATTTCAAAATTAGGGTTAAATAAAAAGGTCAAAAAGATGAAGAAAGCTCTTGGCAGAACTAAGGAAAGATCTCTTGGGCCCAAGGTTCAAGTCTCTGTTTCTAGCTACCAGGCCATAATATATTTAGCATAATTTAAAGGCCTTGGGTATGTCAAATACACATGCAGTATTTGAAGCACTTACTGTCATAAGCAGTTTCTCCACACAGTCAGCCGAGACACTATGCAAATGTGTCAGATGCAACTGGAGATGCATTTTGTTGCTCAAGACGTCTTGGCAAAGGGGACAGCAGATAACAGGCTGCATAGAATGCTGTGACAGGACATGCATCTGGATACGATTTGAGTCCCTGCTATTGTAGTTACAATAAGGACACTGGTAAAACTGGAAAAAAAATCCAACAGAAATTCAGCCTGTTAGACAAAGCACATTTATAACATGGGCCTATGCATGTTTACTCAGAAGTAAATCTGAAGGAGTCCAATTGGACTTGTTCCCAGTATAGGATACAATCTTACTGACCTGAAAAACAACATGTTTATTTAATAATATTATTTCTGGTCCCAAGAAGAGAATCGAACTATGCCCATTCTGTTTCTCACAATCTCTCACTGAAGTCATCCCCAATAACTTCCAGACACATATGTAATATGTGTAATCAACTTTTTAAACTTAGGTCCAGATTAGGAAAGGAGATTGGCCACCAATTGCAATGTTCTATTCTTTGGCAGTAGCAATTGTTTCAGTCATAATATAACTGAATTCTATTGGGTTTTTCACAACATATTATATGCTGCTTTACTTATGGCTTCTATTCTGAATTCTTGTTTTGTTTTAAGTAGCCAGGTAGGAATCCTTTTAAAAGGAAGAAGTCACCTCGAGATCAGTTAAATATCTTATAATGTCACCGAGTTTATTAAGGTATTTTTACTTTTAAAAACTCCCCTCTGTTGCTTTAAATTATGCCATATAAGGCTGGTAAAATAAAATCATCTAGGTAATGATGAATTGCAAAAATTGAAGACAGTCCTTCCCCATCCTGTGCTCTAGTAGCTTTCCCACAATGAAAAGGATCTCATGTGAGTCCCAGGAGTTTCTGGGAGGAATTTTGATTTCTGAAAAACACCAGTAGCTTTCAATGTTAGCTGCTTTATGCAGCTTAAATTAAAGCAACAGGATTTCAGTCAAAGTTTGGCTTTTCATGTTCTCCCTCCAAAGTCCTCAACTGTGCTATGATATATATTCTCAGACTTACTGTGTGGACCTTCTTCAACACTCTTTAGTCTCCAAGCAACAAATTGAAATAGAAAGTCATTTAGGATTTTATAACAAGCATATTCCTGCCTCTTTTACTTTATGAAGATAATGATAATCACACAATGGATCAATTCATATTTTAGTTTTCTTTACATTCACATTTATATAGTCATTAAGAGTTAGGATTTATAGATCATATTCTTTATAAGTTTGAGAATAGCTGAACTCAAAATGAAGGCACTCTTGTGTCAGTCACATTCCATTACACCTGCTAAGGCATTTCAGATAACATTAAGTCACCACATGCCAAGAAGGGCCATGTGGGCACGTGAGATACCCAGACATCTGTGAGTGAGGTCACACTTAGATAACAAAGGGGATTTTCCCAAAGTTACATCATTAGATTCTTTTCATTTCTGAGAAAGGGGAAAACTGCCTTTCACATAGATAAACAAACAAATGACATCAGCAAACACTTGAAGAATGTCAAATTGCATCAATGTGTGTCTGGGAAGGTAACCACTTCAAACAGACACCTGTGAGATAAAACACATTTTAGTAATACCAATTAGCTCATCTTCTCATAGTTGACATTCTGAAAGGAGGTAGGAGAACATCCAAAATCATATAAAAGAAGGGCCAGTTTATGGTCCGCCAGCCATCTTTTGAATGAGGCTCAATTCCATGTCACTTTGAATAAAGGACAGGAACCCATGAAGGAAGCCAGGGATGGGAGAATCCTGCCCGCTTAACAGAAATGCTGATCAGAAATGCTTTCTTTAGGTGAGGAAAGTTATTCTCTTGCTTTATTATTTTATTTAGCTTGTTATGTAGTGTAAAGTAGATTAGTGTATTTTTTCAATATGTATTCTATTTATATATGGACTTTAATTATCCTTCAATAAATGGAAAAAGACTATTCCATGCAGTGGTGGGATGTCAAAAATTTTACTACCCCACCGTGACATCATCACAGTGTGGGCAGAGCTGACATCATAATGTCATGATGTTGTGGGCAGGGCCAAAGAAAAAAAATAAAATAAGCACACACGCACACACCCCTCAACCCACCACCCACCCACCCACAACACAAACCCGTAAATAAAATAAAATAAAATAAATAAACATTACATTAAAATACACCCACCCACCCAAACACAAATCAACCCACCCACCCACCCCAAACACAAACCCGTCACTTACCTGCTAGTATAAGTGCCTGGGCAGCACCATGTTGCAAGATGGATATGTTCATCATACCAATACTCTAGGATAATATGCCTTAACGTAAATGTAAACCAGCTGTACCTCCTTAAGGGTTCTCCAATTGGAACAGCAAATGGAACAGCACAGGTGTAGCTTATTAATGAGGTAACTCCAAGACTTTGTTTAAAAACCCCAAGCCAGGCCGCCAGGCCTGCCGGCCGACAGGCCTTCTTAGGAACTGTGGTAGTACGTCAATACAGTAAAACACCGGATAATGATTGGATCGGATAACACTAAAATCGCATAACGTTAAGTAATCTGGGGAGGAGAAATGGATCGAATAATGTTAAGGTCCTATGGGATGGATCGGATAACAACCGCTAAAGACTGTGCGGTTACAATGTATCTCTATGGAGCTTTAATGTTATCCGATCCATCCCATAGGATTTTAACATGGATCGGATAACACTAAAAATCGGATAACACCAAGACTTGTGGAACCAAGTTTTAGCGTTATCCAGTCTTTTACTGTATAGGTAAAGGTATTAAATACACATTAAAATACACACAGACACACCACATCCAAAGGTGAGTCACTTACCCTGGGGAGCAGGCTATAGGGAGCTTCAGGCTAGCAGCTTCTCTTCCTCCTCCTCACTTGGGAGGACAGCAAGGAGGCCGTGCATATGCACCAAGCACTGTAGGTGTGCATGCACACCAAGTGCTTGGCGCGCATGCGCAGTGGGGGAACCAGTAATTAGGTAAGCCCCGAAGGTGGTTCCTCCCGAAAGCTGCTACCAGTTCTCCAGAACACTGAGAAAAGTTACTGCCGGTTCTGGAGAACTGGTGAGAACCTGTTACATCCCATCACTGATTCCATGGTTTGGTTTCCAAGCTACAGAGCAGAAATCTCTGGAGCAGAATAGGCCTGTAAATAAAGGTCTTGCTGAGGACTTTAAATCTGCAAAATGTCCAGCCATGGGAAGAAAGGGACTTTCTTTTTCAAATCCTGATAAGGTTGCCAGGGAGAAGCAAGAGACCAGGAGAAGGGAAGGTCACCTGACATAGTCAGTGGCCTGGGAAAGCGAATCTCCTAAGAAGTCATCTCTTTGAAGGTAACTGCAAAGTGTCAGCTCAGAGACATTTTCCCAGATGCAGCCCTGCTCTGTGTGTGTATGACTGTGTTAGTGTGGGAAAGGTGGCATAATATAAACAGACTGTTGTTTCAGCCTTCTGCTGATAAAAGCTACCAAATTACCTGCATAGAATAGAACAGAAGTGCCACTTTCCAATCAGAGGAGCCTCATGAAGGGAGTGTAGGAGAAGAAGAGAGTTTTCAAGGCAGGCAGGCAGTTCAACTTTTAAAAGGATTTTGCCTGTGAGAGAGAACCCTAAGTCTGGGGTCTCCCCAGTGAAGGCTCCTTGAGGGAAACCTCTCTACATCAGCTAATCCAGCCACTCGGCCAGGCCAGCTCCAAACCCCCCCCACACCCGACAATGATAAAGAGGTATGCAGTTGTCCAGTGTTGGAAAGGACAACAAAGCACAAGATGAATCAGTGTTAGATAGGAAATTCTAGAAATACTGTTTACCTGTTCATGACTAAACTTATTTTCCTCAGAAAGTTTTGGCTTTTTGGATGAACCATCTTCTTCTTTTGCTGGAAGTAGTGGTTGTTCCCCTGCTGCAATATTTACTTTGGATTCCTTCTCTGGTGTGCTTATTCCTGCTTTGAAGACAATATATAAGAACATCTTAAAAACACTGTTGCTAAGGATTAGTCAGATTTAACCCCAAAAGGTCTCTAGTTGTAATGTTCAATATTGCAGGGCTATTTATTAAAGTAAAACTATTTTTTAAATGAGACAGGTACAAAGGTGACAGCAGTCTTATCTTTGAAGCAGTGTGGAAACTATACAGTAAAATGTACTCTTTTCTCTTGTTTAGCTAACCCTATGTTGCCCTACAGAGTAATCAATAACTAGCTATCTATAGTACTGTATCTCCACTTAAAATTTTATACCACGTTAAATACAATCAAATTCCATTCACTTTGTCTTTCAAAACGATCTATTTAAAACAAATAATTATTTATTTCACTAAAATATCTAAGCACTACTATTATATTAGTCAAGTAGGTTTCTTTAGTTACAATATTTCAAATCACATTGAGCAAATATTAAATTGTATCCCAATCTAACCATAATTATATAGGACCCATTGAAATAATCAGGATTCAAATCAGTCACAGCTAATTTAAAATCAATCAATTCCACTGGGCTATGTATGACTGAAACTGCACAGAACCTATAAAAAAAGAGAAAGCAGGATTTTCAAGTAAACTTTAATTTTGCAAACATTAATAATATTTTTCCATTGTTTGTTTACCTTATAAACTTAAAATGTAAATAGTACTTCAGTGAAACAACACTAATATTTTATACATTTCATTTTAACAATACATATTAAATACATATTAATATTCAGTCTCAGCTAACTGCAGACCATGGCCAGGCTCACATATATCAAACAAAACAGGCAATTCTGATTTCCCAATCCACGCGAAAATTCTTTCCAGCATCAATTTGCCAGATAATTTATTCTGTAAGGCCAGATATTACAACAGCATGGGGGTAAGAATGTCACATACATCTCATGACAAACACAAAACCTCATTTACCAACTATTCCAATCTCATCATAGTGTGGCATCATCTGACCTTTTTCTGCTGTTTATTATGAGTATTTCTAATTTTAACTTTCAATTTTCACCATCTTCCAGTCAATTTGCAACTAAATTATTTCCAAGGTGATGACACTATCACTGGACAACTGGGTGCAAATACATCTTAAAATGCAATGAAGGTAAACCATTGATTGCTATCAGTCTCAATGTAAATATATTGTTCAGGGGTAGCCTGACTGAATGCTGTGCTTGAAAATTTATCTTCATTTTTAAAATCCACACTGAGTTCAAATGAATGAACAAACTGTAATTATTGGTGTAATAGCTTGGTTTTCATACGACTGGCTTTCAACAAGGGAAACCTTTACATTTACCTAGCTCAATTTTAATTCTAAAATAAGATCCGTACTCTTACTTGAACAAACAAACAAAATCATTGCAAAGAATATCAGGAAAGTGAGATGCTGAAGAGAAGATTTTTGCCCTTCAATATTTAGCATTATGTGTTTTATATTTATAAAACAATCTTAATTATGAAATCACTTGAAACAAATACAAAATCCTATTACGGTAGTATAAACATAATTCAGAAACAGCTAAAGATCTGTATTTACATTTTATAAGAAATGTATTACAATTTACTGCTGCATGTGTTGCAGAGTATTTGATTCCTACTGTAAATTTAAGAAACATTTTAAAATAAACGATTTTTTAAAAAGTGATTTCTGACTCATCAATGTGTATACGATTGTATTCAATCAGAACTGTGATTTTAAGGAAGAGTAGATTAATAGTAATACTGTGATACTAGATTTGCAGATCAAAAATTATTTTTCTACTGTCTCAGTAATTTGAACAAGCCAAATGGGAAAATAAAACCAGAATAAACCAACCCATAAAAAAGTAGGACTCTTTAAGGATTACCTATCAGTGAACATTTAAGATTGTGGGTATCAAGTATCTGTTTGGTGATTTGCTGATGTATCATACTTTTTTAGAAAACAGTTGGCCAAAGCCTTATTGAATAAGGCTTATTTATTTCACAGGCTGATTTGCAAATACTGTATGGTATTTCTTCTCCTGGTGTGTTTTTTTTTTGCCACAATTATCAAAATCACGTCATGAAACTAACATAGGAGAATAAGGGAAGGGTAATTTTTGGGTAGTGGTGGTGAAGTGTTCTCATCCCATGTTTTATGCCTTTTGCATTTGTCAGAACTTCTGCTTTGGAAGAAAAATGCAGGAAAAGTACTGCACAAAATTTCTTAAAAATCGTCACTACCTAAATACACAGTCCTCAGTGAGCATCATTGAAGACAATGGACTGACTGAAACAAAGGCAATTGTGTTGACTACTTATTATTATTTACATCTATAGAATGTTACTTCTGGTAACACATAATTGGTCATTGAAATAATATCAAAATACAGTAGGATGCAGATTTTTGGAAATCTTTCACCACAAAACATGTCCCCATACCAATTAGAAATAGAAAACTATGTTGGATTTTCAAACTTATTGATGTCTACAAATTGATCTTTCCATCACATTCAATGTATCAGTATTATGTAACATCACACAATATCTATGAAAGTATATTTTGTGTCTGACATTTGCATTTTGTATCTGAAGGAGGATGCTCATTGGATTATTTATAGTACAATATTGCTGATGTGATTTATAACACACATAAATGTATCAGTTCAGTTTTTTTTTAAGATGAGGCCTTGGTAAGCTACTGATATGTAGATATATAATAAAATATTATAGAAAATATATGAGAACACTACATTTGGATTTTCCATTGGTCTGAAAATGAAGGTTGCACAACTATTATTACAACATTCTATATTAGAAGAAAATTATTAGCAGAAGAAAAATGCTGCCATGCTGATTTTGATTTTTAAAGTGTAATTTTATATGACTCACAATGTCTAATTCTATACTTCTTTATGCATTTTGTGTTTTGTAATATTCCCATTACTAGATGTAAGAAGATAACTGATGTCAAGTGTTTTCCAAATTCTGAAACTCTCTCTATATTCCCAACAGATATTTTAAACCTACCTCATCATCTTTTATCCTTAAAGAAAATCCTTGACAATTGAAAAACAACAACAACAAATTAACAACAGTTGACTTGCTAATTGTAATACAGATGAATATACAAGGTTATCTTCTGGGCTAATATTCATTATTGGTACTTTGTTTCCTTTTACACTGTTATATTAGAAGAGTTCACATACAATGTTATAATTATTACATTTATACTAAAACCATGGGCACCATACCTACTCCAAGAATGACTTAGATATGTTTGGATAGGGCATAAGTGTCCTTAAGCCAGCCTAACCCTTTCTGCTGGGGTCAAATCAAGTTCCTATGTTGATTGTATTGGGTTTGTGATGTTTAATTTTGTTTTCTTGTGCTATTTCCCCCTTAAGCCAGCTGAAGTCCACCCCCCTCGAGCTGGGCAGGTTCTGGATACAACATAGTCTCAACTAGACTAAGTCTACTCAACCAGCCTAAAGTCAGCCTAGCTAGTTAGGATCATGGTATTTATCTTTTATTAGAAAGGTGTAAAACAAACTTCTTAAGTGTTAAAGATAGCCTAAGATATTTTAAAAGAATAAAAACAGATAAACCAAATTTAGCGAAAAATTATGAAATCATGTAAACCTGGCTCACCATACAACCATTAAAATCAAGCAAATACATTAAAACAATAAAAGGACCAAATTCAAAACAACATAGTAGGGCAGGTTATACCTTGTATCCCAAATATGTGTTTTTACTCAAAATCAGTCAGAGTATAAGAACATACAGTTGTACCTCGCTTAAAGAGCATAATGTGTTCCACAGGATTGCTCTTTAAGCAAGTTTGCTCTTTAAGCAAAACACCATTGTAAGTGACCAACTGTGACTTCTGTTGGGGGGGGGGATTGCGAACCCTGATTTAGTTGTTAAGCGAGTTTTTGGATAGTTTTATTTGTTAAGTGAAGTGAACATTCAGAGAAAAATCTGCTCTTTAAGTAAGTTACTCTTTAAGCGAGGTGCTCTTTATGCGAGGTTTGACTGTATCTTGGAAGGCCATTTCCTATGTGCTTATTAGGCAGGCTTGTGAAACTGATGAAATTTTTAAGAGGGCATCTCTTGAAGATCTTAACATATGGACAACTTCATAATATGAGACCACACAGAAGTTCCTATGATGAATGAGCCATCAATAAATATTTTATCACACTACATGCATGTGGAAGATTCCATTGATGTAATTTGATATGTATATCAGCTAAGCAAACACATTTGGACAAATACTTCCTGCATTTTGAAATGTAATATAGGAATTGAATTTAAGAATATCAAGATAACTTTTGTTAATATAATACGGATAGACCACTATAAAGTTCATGTAACAATTCAGCACCTTCACATGTGCTTGGCATGTTAAGATAAATGATAATCACAATACATCAGCTGCAAAATAATCAAGATCAGTATTTAGACTGTTTAAAAAAAAACACTTGCCAATTCTTGAGTCCTAGAAATCATGCATGCTGAAAATATACTTTTGCCCAAATCACTGATTTGTTGTAGCTAATCTGTAATATAGTTAGGTTCTCATAAATTATTATTTGTTTCTAATAACTCCTAGAATAGACTTTTCAAAACTAAAGTAAGGTGATCTATGTCAAATATTATTCTTTAGGCTGCAATCTAGAGCAAACTAGAAAAAATTAGCTCTAAGACATAGGTATACATTTTTCTGCTGCAAACGATAGAAGACAAGAATATTGCAATACCTCCATAGGCAGATCAAAAAGTGAGGAATAAAAAGAGAAAACAAAGGACTACATGAGTTTTATATTTAGCTGGGGCTACTGCAATTCTCTGTCTCTTAATCTATTTGTTGGGACCAGTAGTCTACACTGACTAGGTCTAATATGTTTCCTCTGTGGTGAATTTAATGTTTTAACAAGTTTCCTGTGAAGGAGTGAGCCAAAGTTAAGGCTTAGCATGACAAGCCAAAACAGCAGCAGCTTAAAGGGATATGGTCTAATTTATATCCCATTTGCACTATTCATAGAACAGATAGTGCATTATTTAATAGGGAGATTTGGAAAGGTCTAAATCAGGGGTGCCCAAACTATGGCCCGGGGCCCAGATCCAGCTCCCGATGCCAATTCATCCAGCCCACGAAGCCCTCGTTGCTCCTGAAAGCAGAAGTAAAACACACCCATATCGATCTGGCCCCTGTACGGGCGCATTTTACTTCCACTTCTGGGAGCAACAAGGGCTTTGTGGGCCAGATGAATTGGCATCAAGGGTTGGATCAGGCCCACAGGCCATAGTGACCAGCCCCTGAACCAAGTGAACAGCGGCCCAAGAAGTTTGAGCACCCCTGGTCTAAATCATGACTTTCTTGGAAATCATTCTGTTATATCACATTTCTTTCAGATACTTGATGGACAATTCCTCGTAACTACTTGCTATAGGTTATAATTATTAACAACATTGTCCACCACTTTTGTCTGCTTCACAGCTTATGATCCATATTTAGAAGCTACCACAAATGTCTCCATCTAAAGTTATTCCACAAGGAATTGAGTGATGTTAATGCAGCATGTAAGTCAATGCACTTGTAGAGAATGTTTCAGGATATTACCAGCTGTTCAAACCTGATGTGATAGGCTGATCATGAGGCAACCTCAACTCAAATATTATTACCATTTTATGGTCCATAGCCATATGGATTTGTAATAGTGTTCTTGTATTTTCATCCCTAGTATTGCTTCATGCATCTTTTTCATTGAATACAGTATTCTTTACCCTGTGGCTAAGCAGTTCTCAGTTTCCGTTCTACTTTAACAAAGAATACAATAATTTTAAGATCAAAGCAAATTTATTGCCAAATAAACATTTGACGTTTCAAACCTGAATGCTTATTAAGAACTAAGCCTCACTGGTCCTAGTTCATATTCTGAGCAAATTTCATTCAACATATTTGTTTTGCTATGCGGAGAAAATAGAAGAATATCTTAGTTATAGTGAACTATTACAACTATCTGTCTTATAATTTTGAAATCCTAAAGTAAAAAAATATATATACAAAATGGGTTGTTGATAAGTTGAGATATCCATTAAAATGTGTTCATTAATGAAATAAAATACTGAAAAAGCTATAACCAGATATAATGTTTCATCATGTGTAAACCAGGAAATACAACAGTGAAGGACTTTTAACATATCAGATGTTATTCAAATTATAAATAGCAGTAGGGTTATAATTGCTTGTACTGTGTACTTTCTATTTATACTAGAATCAAAGAATATTTTAATGCAATAATTAAGGTAAATTTCCATTGTTCCTTGTTTTTACTGCTTTATTTAAAAAATGTTCCCCTTAGCCACATCAGAAACATATTACATTTCTTATGCAAATGAATTAATCTGGGTAAATTCCATATTAATTTTTACACTATGTTGAGTTGTAATTTGGATTATAATTAATCTAAAGTGGCACTAGATGTAAATGAAAATATAAATGAAGCTTTAGGAGCCTCTTTTCTGAATGAATATTCAACAAATACAGCTTGCTTAGTGGCAAGTCTTCTTTTGAAAGTCTCAGTCTGAGATAAGGCAGGCAATGAAGAACAACAGCTTACACAAATGTTTGAGCACTGAAAAATTAATTCATCCTTTCCCTAATAAATTATGCTAAAGAGAGGTGATCACAATTTCTGTCTAACTTGTTAAGGCTGTGATTAACTTATTGGTTTTCCTGGGATTCCTTTGGCAAGAGTTTCAACACTTAATTCAGAAGAAGAAAGCTGAAATTAACATTCAATTATATGTAAGGAGCTACACAGTTATTAGCCATAGTTGTCAGCTGAGAATGAAGTCCATGGAATGAATGTTTCACACAAATAAATTAAGTTAGAGAATTCCATCAAAATATTCAAAAGACCAATATGAGAATTTGAAATAAAAAACATTTCCCCAAAGCTTGCTCTACAAACAAAGGAGCAACATTTGCCATTGGCAACATTTGATTTTGCACCTTTTTCATTATAAGATCCAAAATGAGACATTAATGAGCTTAAGCAATACCTTATCCAGTACATATTAGTTATGTTATGTTCCAAGGAATAGACAGGTATATTTTAAAAGAAGTTTAAGAAAACAAATACAGTATTGCATAAACAGCTCTTCTTCAGCATCTTGATTTCAGACTCAAAATAACCTCAATGCAACAAGGTTCCTGAACAGTAATAAATATTGACCTTAACACATTGACAGACAAGCACAAAATATGCTTTATTCCTTAAACATGAATAAATATGGTGTAAACATGAATTATGTTTATAGATTTCTAATTTATTTTGACTAATATTTTGGAGTATCTCTGCAAATGTTGGACAATACAAATTAAAGTATACTTGCATGTAAAATGGTATTTTCTGTATAACTAAATGTCTTTATGGTGAATACAAGCTTTTTTATATGCTGCTGTTGCTGGGATACAAGGAAAAGATATATGACTACCTGAAACTAATAGGCTTCAGCCTGTTTCAGCACTTCTTCTGCTTCAATGAATCCAGCATAATGTCAGTAGGAATAGCGTGCAACAAAAGTAGCCAATGTAATATTCATCGTGACCATAGATTTCCATCTCATACATAAAAAGCATGGATGAAGTCACATATTTGCCAAACCAAACAGAGAAAAAGCCTTGTGTATCTTTGCCAGATGCTAGCCTTGGGTTTGTTTGTGCACAAGTAAATGTCATGACATAGGAGTTTTGTTTTTCAAAGACAGTAGCTTTCATTACTGGGGTTTGTATATTCCCCAGATCAATATTACCCAAGTCATAATCTGTTTTCAATGATATTTCCTCTTTCTTAGGCTGAATCATCTGCAAACTTTTAAACTGGATTTTCTGTATTTTTTTTCTAAATACCAGACAAATGCCCAGGAAGAGGGAAGATTCCTGAATAAAAGTGATCATATAGAGAGAGTGGGGTGGGGTGGGGAGACATTCCTAAATTCTTAAGGCTGTAAGAGAGAGAAAATCTGAAAATGGAAAAATTTCAAGTGGTATCTGATCCCATGCTTATGAAAAATTAATATGCCATCAGAGGAATCACAAGTACAGCTAAGATTAATGAAAGGCGCTTAAAAATTACAAGCACACAAACTGATTTGATTAAAAAATAATCTCACTAGTTGTCCTGTAATATTCTTCAACTTATCCGCATCTATCCTGTCAGATGGTTATGATTAAAAATAGGTCAATGGGAGGCTATCGTTAGAAATCACATGCAAAATAGACGTGCAGTAGATAATAATGGGAATGTCCAGACAGCTTTAAATGAAAGACTGTTTAATAAGATTTTTAAAGAGTGACAAAATTCTAGCATCTTACCCGAGTCTTTACTAGCTTTTTTGCCTTCACTATTATTTCTCTCTTTCTCACGCGTGTCTTTATCATCAGCAACAGATACTGATGAGCTTTTAGCAGAACCTTCTGCATCTTCAACTTGTTCTTCTGTGAATGAGCATAAAAAAATTAAAAGAAGCTGACTTAGTGACCATTCAACATGAGGTGTAAGCATGTACTTTAATAAGATCAGCACTAGATTAGTTTTTTTAAAGGAAGAACAGAAAAAGTGGGTAAAATGACACTTTAGAGAGACCAGATATTAATTATTAACTGTACATTTGCAGATTCAGCTCAGAAATTGCAAACATTTAGCAGAACATACACTGATAATCATTATGATAGATCAGATGTTTCTTGTTTGCTATTCATTGGCTAGAAATAATGTGTATCAATAAGAACAGTACACAACTCAAGAACTGAACAAAGGAAAGTAGATGTAATATATTAAACAGCTTTTAAAAAGTAACTTTCTGTTAATTGCAATATGCAAGTGTTATGCTGAAAAAACAAACAAACCTTGATAACTCTTAGTTTTCATTTCCAAAAGAAGTTATTCAGGGCAGATGACTCAAATAGGCATATTGCTTCTAAAGAAGTGGCATTACTTACACCTCACTTATATGTTCACACCAGTTAGATTACATGAAAATCTTCACAGTAACCTAACCCAATTTAATTATTCTGTAAATCTTAGCTATGCCGTTACTAGTGGATTAATCTGTTCATGCAGTTAGCTTCTATGCTAGGGCCATGTAGCACTAATCCGTGAAAGGCCTACTGTTCATTTTCATCTTGTGATCATTTGTCTCTGACTGTGCTGATGTCACATTTTAATGAATTTTAGCAATCTGAGTAATGCCAGATAACCAGACTTGCAACTCCCCACAGCACAGCATGCTGTTTTCATTGCAATACAAACACACAGAGAGTGTGTGTGTCATATTTCCCAGTTCAGGTAGGAATTATATAAATTAGGAGGGGAAGGTAAAATGGGATTCAAAACACCAGGCTGCTCAATTTCATAAAATCTTTAATGACCATATAAATTAACCCTGGAAAGGCAAAAGGTCACAGACATGCATTTGCATACAGTCCTCCCTTGGCTTTTGATAAGCTGAGCTTTTTACACAGGGAACGTGATACAATTAACCCTTCAGGAACCAAACAAAATGCATCTACCAACATTTTAAGTGTCAAACATTAACTGAAAATTATACACTGCATAAAATTTTCATTGTAAATGATACAGTGATTGAAAGGAGAAATTGCGGCCTCTTCCATACTCAATGTTTTATTAATAACATTCTGACAGCAGCATGAAATATCCTCTTGTCACATGGAGCAGCTGAACACAGGAAAATTGCTACTTAGTGCATTACTTGCCAACTTTGCAGAGGAGGTAGATGCACAAGTAAACAATAGAAAGCTACAAAACTACTCCATCCCTCTTCCCAAAAATGATTCTTGCAACTTTTTTATTTTCAAAGCTGATCAGAATGTTTTGTATTGACATCTTTATACTATGTTATAAAGTAGATACCAACAGCCACTTTATTCAACTGCACTAGAAAGGTGATAGGAGAAAGCTTCTTTTTAAAAGATGTAGTTGTCAGAATGATCGCGGGGGGGGGGGGGAATAAGCAACCTGCACAGCATAAGCATGTCCTTCTTCCCCTCTCTCAGTGGTATTATTAATCACATATTATAGGCTCCCAAGTCACAGTTCGAAGCAAGGTTGTGTTTGTTAAAGTGACGGAGAAGCACAGTTTGGGCTGCTGTGAGACTGTGATCATTACTAGACTGGGCTGTGTTAATGCCAAGGGCATTAATACCATACTCACACGTACACTATACAGTCAGAATCCACATCTTAATGCAGCCTGTGGCATTTCCTTTTAAACACATGGTCTGGAAATGACATATTTTCTTTTTACTACATATACCAGTCTATATTCTTTGGGAAGGAAAATAAAGAATCAAGGTTGTATTGAGTGTCCTTATCTTGAGGACACACAGAATTTTAAAGGGTGTAGTAAGCATTCATGAAATTGTGTGTGCGCGTGCGCATGTGTGCAAGTCTCAGGCAAAGAGAAAATCAAATAGGTTTTGAAAGAAGAACCCCATTATCATCAGAAATAAAAAATCTGGATGCTCTTTTTTCTGTTATGTGTTTTAAGTATGAAAGAAATTCCCAGACATGTTCTCCTGTACATCATCATGGTGTCTGACCTCAGCCTGACCCTGGCAACAGTTTGAGAAATCTAAATGTGAACAAAGAGTCTGTGTCAGCAGCAGGGAAAGATTGTGGGGTAGACTCCCCCCCCTTCTTAATCACAAACAGCAGTTTTTAGACCATAACTTTACAGGGTTCCACCAAGCCACAAACATATAACCTTTGGAGGTGAAACTACCCTAAACCCCCTCCTCTCTCCTGTGATTTTTCTCAGTTCTCTGGTACTGCCTTTGATGTAGCAAGGCAATTAGATCTAATGTTCAAGTACTGCAAAGCTGTTTTACGGTTACGAAGGTGAGAGCTGTTTATTACAGGTTGGCTCCAGGGGGCCATAAAGGCTTTGCAAATTTTAATCATACCAAAAACTAATCAAATGTAACTTATACACACCATAAAATTAATATGATTATTATGCACTATTTAAATTGGCAATTCTGCTTTTTTAATGGCGGACACATTCAGATAAATATTTGGCTTTCCTATCATTAATATGTTTAGTTTTTCTTTTAGAAACTCATTTCATAGAGAGAAATGATAGGTGAACTGTTACAATTGTCTTCAGAAAAGCAGCAAAGGAATACATATTTCTCACAATATTATAACTATTTAATGAAAATTTTGTTAATGGTATGCAGAAACATTTAACTGCCACAAGATCAAACATACCTGGATGTTCAGAAGAAATATAAAATAATTTCTATTATTCATATGAAATTTTATATTTATTTTTCCCCAAATGGTTTCTAAACACTGGTTAAAACATCAGTATACTTTTTATTTATTGATAATTTAAATTTTAAATTAATAAAGGTATCTGAGTCAAGGGAATGCATTCACATCAATACACCTAAAAGACCTATGTCTGTGTTTTTGATATGAGCAAATCTTTGTGGCCTGTTTTAAATTTACAAGAGTTCTACCTACATACACTTACAAGTGTTGGCTTTGAAAATAAGAACATGGAATTCAGTCATATTTTAATAGTTAACATAACACGCAGCAGTGCAATGTGATATTCTCACATGGTTTTGTTTTATCAAAATTTTAAAATGTCTTTGAAGTCAAGCCCAAGTTTAACCACTGTTAGGCTTTTCTCTTCTGAAGCTACTTCTGAAGTACATAACATACAACATCAAAACCAATGGAAAAAGACGTCTACCATACAAATGGAGTAAAATACAATTAACAATTTGAATAAATTTTTATTTTGCCATTATGTCTGCATGTTAGTAGACATGAAACTAACTTATTTCAGAGGCCGATGCATAGAACAATGCTTTACCTACTTGTCCAGATCTTCAGCACACTCTCCCTTTTTAAAATTTTGTCAATTTTTGCCAACCCCAAAGCAGTTTGGAGGATACATGAAAGCTTAGATCAGCGGTGCCCAAACTTTTTGGGCCATGGGCCGATCATGTGGTTCAGGGAGCCAGTCACTAAGGACCGAGGGCCGGGTACGGTCCCCGATGCCAATTCATCCGGCCCAGAAAGCCCTCGTCACTCCTGGAAGCGGAAGTGAAATGTGCCCATATGGGTGTGTTTTACTTCTGCTTCCAGGAGCGACGAGGGCTTCGCGGGCCAGATGGATTGGCGTCAGGGGCTGCATCTGGCCCCCGGGCCTTAGTTTGGGCACCACTGGCTTAGATCTATGACAAATATATCCAATAGGATCTGGGCAACTAAATAGAAAAACCTGACCAAAAAGCATAATTGATTATGGATGGAATAAGCCATCTTTAGGGGCTAGAAATCTTCTAAAGAAGCTGTTGGCACATTATCTCAGAAGAAAACAGACTGATAGCCAGTGCAGTTGTTGTAGCAGGGCTTTATATCTTCGCTATTACTAGCCCCAGTCAGCAATCTGGCAGCTGCCATTTAAACCACGTGAAATTTCCAAATTTTCTTCAGAGACAACTTCATGTAGAGTACATTATGGAATTCCAAGCAGGATGTACCTAAGGCATATGTCACTACAGCCAAATCAGACATTTCAAGGAACTGTGCAGCTGGTACATCAATTTTAACTATTCAAATGCACACCTATCCACTGCTGAAACACTGGAATCCAGGTTCAGGGAAGAATCCATGAGCACACATAAGCTGCAAACCTTAGTCTTTAGGGGAGTGTGTGTGTAATCCCATCCAGTACAGTTTACATTTCTATTCCACATCTGCATTCCAATTAACTGGGAGGATCTCTGTCTTGTCTGGATTAACTTTTAATTTGTCTGCCTTCATCCAGACCACTAAATACACCAGGTACCATTTTGAACAGCATGGGGACCAAACAGAACAGTGAGGCAATCAAAAAGGAATCCTCCAGCCTCACCTTCTGAGTTCTCTTTTCCAAGTACCACTGGAGCGATGGCCCAAAATAATACCACAGTTAGTGGTACGGTATCAAAAGCCACTAAGAACTCCAGTAGAATGAACAAGGAACATGCTCATCGCTCATCCTGTACAGTTTCCAAGTGTGGGTCATGCACCAAGGTGACCAAAGCTGTCTCTGTCCCACAAGCCAGGCCATAAACCAGACTGAAATGGGTCTAGATCAGGGGTCAGCAAACTTGGCTCTCCAGGTATTCTTGGTTTTCAAATTCCCAGAAACTCTGATCAGCAGGTGTGCTGATTTGGGCTTCTGGGAATTGAAATCCAAGAACACTTGGAGAGCCAACTTTGCTGATCCCTGGCCTAGATAATCTGCTTCATTCAGGAGTCTCTGGAGTGTTTTGTCCAGAAATGAAGTATTTGAAACTGTTCTATAGTTCAGTAAAGTGAGATTTAATGAGTGCTTTTCAATCATGGTCCTATCACTGTTTCCTGTAAACATGCTAGGATCCTAACTTGTTGCAAGGAGCCATTCATCACTCTCCTTACCCACTTACCCCTTTTCTGACTGCTTTTATAAAACAGGCAAGGATCTAGCATACATGTGGTAGATTTCACCTCTCCAAGAATTCCATTCAAATCCTCAGGTTGTATCAAGTGAAACATATGGTCAATACAATTTTTCTGGCATGAGGTACTCTAACGATTCTAAGGTAATTTTGAGGTGCTGATTCCGAATCTGGCATCAGTTTTTTTCTAGCACATCAGGTTTTTGAGATCTCAGATATTGAAATATACCTACAAACAGCAAATTTATCATCATTCTGTATTTGTCGAGCTAAACAGACATACGGACCTAATAAAATAACATACAATATGCAATACTTTATTGAACAAACATATATAATTATGAACTGAAGCACAAAGTTGAGAGTGAAAGCATATTAACATGTAAGAATTGAAACATTAAGATATGAAAATATGTACAAAAAGGTAAATTGACAATATCGACCTTACATCGCCATGAACAATCTTTTCTTGGACGCTCTGCGATGTTCAATGTGTGTAATGTCTCTCATCAAGGACCAACAGTAATCTGCCATCATGTTGGTGTTCCATCGGCCTTGGTAATGTTCTTCCATTACTTTGTCTTGATGAAAACGTTCACCATGCTCTTCACTCACGTCACCCAAGTTCTCTTGAAAGTTGGCCAAGTGACTATGTAAATAGTGAATCTTGATGCTCATTCTATATCCAATTTGAGGGCCATCAAATATTCCTGCCTTTTTCTTCTCCGTGCTGAGATCTGGAAAGGTTGTACATATATAGCTGAAGCAGTTTCCAGTGTGATTCAAGGCTTTGATGAATTGCTTCATTAACTCAAGTTTTATGTGCAGTGGACGTAATACAATTTTATTCCTATCAACCAGAGGCTCATTCATAATGTTCTTGTCACCAGGTGTCAAAGTGATTCTTGGTGGCCTGGTCTTTTCCACCCAGTGTTTTACTGTAGCCCTACTGTCCCAATAGCAAAGGAAGCAAGGGAATTTGGTGTAACCTCCTTGCTGGCCCAGCAAAACATTTACCATTTTCAAATCAACACAGATCACCCATCCATGATGTGTGTAATCCAATCTATCCAGAATTGTCTTTATATTGCCATATTCTTCTTTCATTTGTATGGAGTGTCCTATTGGGATTAAACCAAATATACTTCTGTTGTGCAATAACACACATTTTAAACTCCTTTTACTACTATCGATAAAAAGTCTCCATTCACTAGAATCATATGTGGGCAGTCCTATATGGAGAAGAAGCCCTTTAACGCTCCCACCTTCCCTCCGGACTCGCCATCACACCGGAGAAGAGGACCATCAGCTGCGGGCGGTGAGGCAATGCTCCTGCCCTCCCCCGGGGCCCGTCACCTCCGCCCGGGGGACGAATAAAGCTCGGTGGCTCGAGCAGCCACCGCCACCAGAAACACCTGCGGTGGGGCGAACTGGCTTGTCATTTATTGCAGGATTTAGCAACTTTTTTTGTTTAGTTTTTTGCTTTGTATGTGTAAACTGAACTGATACTGGAAGTTTTTGATTGTTGTTTGATATTGTTGCTTAGTGAATTTTGATGCTGCAATGATTTATATTACAGTATCTTTGATTATTTCTTAGGATGTTTTAATCTAATGTTTTGTAATTGCAACTGTTATTGGAGATATATATACTGTATATGCGATATTTGTAATTTACTATGTGATATCTGTAATTGCTGTGTAATTGTAACTGTTTCTTCTGTAAGCCACCCAGAGTCGCTCTGCGAGTGGGGCGGCATATAAGTCGAAAATACAAAATACAATACAATTACAATAAGCAAGTGGACCATCAGATTGGAAGTACTTTCACTTGGATGCTTCTCTCTTACGATAAAAGGGGACACTAGTGCCAGGTCTGAGTAGTCCTTTCTCTTTCAGCCTGGAAGCCAACAATTTTGTAGACTGCTTTGGAAAATACAAATCTCTTACCAGATCATTCAATTCAGCTTGACTAAACAGACTAACATAATCTGCATCAGATGGTGTATAGGTTGGAGCATCATTATCCTCATCATGTGTAGTAGAACCGGATGAACTGTGAGATTCAACATCGATCTCTGGTAACTCTGTATATACAGGCACAGGTATTTCCTCACAGTGTCCAACTGGTTGTTTGGCAGATGGGATATCAGGGTATTGTCTGTTCTTTTTATTGAAACCTTTGACATTGACAAGGCAAAAGTAGCAGTCATCCACATGGTTCCTTGGTTCTCTCCAAACCATCAGCACACCAAACTTCAGCTTAGAATTAATTCCTTTAGACCATGACCGCAATGTTCTCTCATACAGGTTTTGCACACTGTATGAGGAGCCCAACGTTTGTCTTGGTCTCCCAGTGGTACTTTAAAGTAGGCAAGATACACCCTCTTGACAAAGGTAGTGATGTTGCACCTTTGATCCCGCAAGGTGAAGCTGCCACAGATGTAGCAGAAGATATCTGCGTCATTACGGCATTTCCTTCTTTCCGATGTTGTGTCCATTGTTATATCACAAACTGCACTAAAATATATATACATAAATAAGGTTATCTACATAACATCACATTATAATCACTAATTTTATCACTATAATTCTATAACTGACTCGCACTAACATGCAGTCAGGAATGACAATTGGGTTGGCCAATAGCATAAAAATGTGATAGACCAAATCTGAGATCATATTTGTAATCAGCAGCCTGAAATTAGTATAAAACAACTGCAAAAGCTCATGCCAGGGAAAAAAACTTTGTATAGCTGTGTATCCATTATAATGGAAGAAGCAGGGCCAAAAGTTAAACCCACATGATTTATATCAACTACAGCATCCAAGTCAGAGTGTATCCAAGTGACTTTGCCTGCAAAGACTCATTAAATTCCTCATTGCAGGTTACTGAGTGATCAACATTTTGGAGTTTGTTTTTTTTTTTTTTTTGGTAGCATTATTAAGGCCTTGACTACCTGAAAAAAACTCTGACTGTGCAGATGCAATGGGACAAAGAAAATCTTTTCTTCACTGCAGTCACTGTCATAGCACAGGCCTTGAAATGAGCTCTTTCCTGTGTTTGCTCACATTCACTGGTCTAGTTTTTGCCCCATTCTTTACATTGTTGCCGGCTATCTAGTAATCTGGGGACTCATTTGGCTGTACTCTGTAGGACAGGATGCTTGGGAGCACATGTGTCCATAGCCCTGGCCATTCCATTATTCCAGATGTCAACTAGAGCTTTGACAGGATTGCCTGCCAACAACACAGAAGACTCCTCTAGAGCAGTGGTTTCCAATTAGTGGTACGCGTACCCCCAGGGGTACGCAAGATTGCATCAAGGGGTGTGCACAGCAATCTCTTAACTAAAATATTAAATCCTTAAAAAACAATAATGCAATAACAATTGCCGAAAAATTATTCAATTTAATTAAACGATCAGTAGGTAAGTCAATCGTATGCATCAAGCGCTTTCTCCCGTAGCAGCAGTTTTTCCCGCACCTCCCACGTCTTGCATCACCCGATCGCGGCCGCCCCCGTTCCCACCTATTTGCTTGTCATTGTCACTCTGTCAGTTCGGTTTATGTCGCGTGAGCATGTCGCTGTGCTCGTTGTGTTGTTTTAATTGTGAATTAATAAATATCCATCGCACCGTGTCGCGTTGATCAGCCTTATATACCTACCTCGGTAAACGGTAAGATAATGTTTTAAAACTGTGTTTAAATTTGCACTTTCACTATAAACTGCAATACAATGTAATGATGTTTAGAAAATAAAAATAATATTCAAGCTGCTTCAGTTGTAAGCATGTTCGTGGATTCTGTTTTCTAGATTTTAAGTTACATTAATACTATTTTCACTGTAAATTTCAATACAAAGCAATAATGTTTAATTTGTTTTCTACTATGTACCTACTTCGAATACAGAAGGACAAATTCAATTTTTTGCCTGTTTGCAGTTTCTGGTTCCCCCCCCCCCCCAGTTTTCTACGCTTTTTAATTACTTACATTACAAAAATACAAAAGCTGAGTTCATGTCCCCTTGTTTTTTAGATGGATCAGTGGCTGCTAAGGCGCCGAAAGGTTGAGGAGGAGGTATCAGAAAATACTGAATAGTCGCCTGCTAATGATTTGTCACCCTCTACCCTGCAAGCCTCTTTTTGAGTTAGTTATTTAATTGCCAAGCAAGCAAAACCGCATACAATTGGGGAAAACCTTACACTGCCTGCAGCAAAAGAGATAGTGAAATGTATGTTCGGAGAAAAAATGGCCCGAGAACTTGATGTTATTCCTATGTCAAATAACACTGTCTCTCATCGTATTGCAGACATGTCAGATAATCTGAAAAACCACCAAATTCAACGCATTTTACAAAGTGATTATTTTGCCATACAACTTGATGAATCAACAGACATCAAACTTGGCTCAACTTTTAACATATGTTCGTTATGTTCATTCCAAAAAGGTTCATGAAGAGTTCTTATTTTGTCGTGTCCTTCCGATTCATACTACCGGGGAGGACATATTTCACATGGTCGACGGTTTCATAAAAGAAAACAAATTGGATTGGTCGAAATGTGTAGGAATATGCACTGATGGTGCCAAAGCAATGACTGGTCGTTTTTCAGGACTTATGAAGCAAATACAAGATGTAGCCCCAGAAGCAAAATGGACCCATTGTGGTATTCATCGAGAGGCACTTGCTTATAAAAAAATTCCAGCCTGTTTAGTTGGTACTCTTAAAAATGCTGTGAAAATTGTCAATTTAATCAAGGCCCGTGCCACAAACTCAATAATTTTTACAAACATTTGTAAAGAGCTTGGCAGCGAGCATCAGACCCTGTTGTTACATACTGAAGTGCATTGGCTGTCCAGAGGAAGAGTTGTTTTGAGAATGTTTGAGTTGAGACATGAAATTGAGTTATTTTTGACCGAGCAGGGACATGCCGAGTACAAACAGATGCTGATTGATCCTTTGTGGCTAAAAAAATTGGCTTACTTGTCAGATATTTTTACAAAACTGAATGAGTTGAATTTGGGGCTTCAAGGCCAGGATACAACCATATTCACTATGCAGGAGAAGGTTGAGTCAACAATCAAAAAATGTCTCTCTGGACATCTTTGATCGACAGATGTAAATATGATCATTTTCCGAATTTAAAACTTTTTTTGAAAACTACTTCTTCATCAGTGAATGAAGATGTAAAATCAGCCATAAAATGCCACTTGCAAAATTTGTTGACCGCATTACGCACTTATTTCCCAGAAATATTGTCACAATGGAACTGGGTAAACAACCCCTTTGGAAACTGTCCCACCCATCACCTATCCATCTCTGATCAAGAGGAATTAATAGACATCTCATGCAACAGTAGACTCAAAAGTTGTTTTGCGGAGCAATCACTGGTTAATTTTTGGGCTAGTTTTAAAGACGTTTATCGTGTCAGCGAAGTAGCAATAAAACATTTACTGCCATTTTGCACGATGTCCCTTTGCAAGAGCGGATTTTCCTCAATGACAAACTTAAAAACTAAACATCATCACAGACTTCAACTCGAAGACGACTTGAGATTAAAGCTGATCAAAATGCAACCAGATTTTTCAGAGTTGTGCAAAGAAAAACGTGCACATTTGTCACATTAATGAAACGTGTTCTCTGTCATTAGAATGTCTTTTGATGATAATAAATATAAAATACACCTGATTTCATTTTTTATTTAACGTTCCTGCAGTAAGGGGTACGCAAGTTTGAGATCTTTCTTGAAGTGGTACGTAGAAAAAACTAATTGGGAACCACTGCCCTAGAGCCATCAGGAACCCAGTCATATCCATCAGTCTCCTGGAGTGAACCGTCCTAATCAATCCACTGTCCCTGCAGAGTTTGTGAGTACCAGCAAGTTGAAACTTCATCAGGAAGTGATCTGTCCATGACAATGGAACTAAAAAGAATTCCTCCACACCCAGATCACCAATGCTCCGTCTAGCACAAAAGACTAGATCTGGACTGAGTCCTGCAGTATGAATGGGGCCAAATACCACTGGGGACAGAGCCATACTCTTTATGGAAAGCATGATGTCATGAGCCATTCCTAATAGGGTAGTTTCAGCTTGGATTCTGAACCAATACTACAAGCCTAGAGACTCCAACTTCATCTCTGAGACCAACTCAGCCAGCTCATTTGGGAGATTGTTGAGCAGCAGGGTGGCCAGTACACCAACAGAATTCATATTTTGTACTGGGCAGCCACTTTCATGTATACACACTCAAACCCAGCAAACTATGAGAAAGGGCATGTGTTGAGTGGAATGGAATCATAATAGACTACAGCACCTCTATCTCCTTGCTCCATAGGCATGGCATGCTGCCGCATAGATAATCCATGTAGGCAAAGCTGGGAGAGGCTAATTCCCTCAGTTTCCTCTATCTTGGCTTCCATAATACAGGCCAGATCATTATGCTCATCCAGGATCAAATCTTGGATAACAGGTGTTTTCCGTTTCACTGACCTTGGATTTAGTAGCAGCACTTTTAACCAAGGGGACTGTTGCGAAGGCTATCTGGGAGCTGGCTGCACATGCGCAGAACACTGCCTTAAATGACCTGCAGCTGTTGTAAACACATTTATGACAGCTGTAGGTCATTTACAGCAGTGTTCTGTGCATGCGCTGGCACGTTCTGCACACCCTTCCACTTCCGGAAGCGGTAAGGGCAACATGGGCCAGATTAATTGGCACCATGGGCCAGATTTGGCCTGCAGGCCATAGTTTGGGGACTCCTGATATAAAAGATGCATCCTTTCCACAGTAGACAGTGATCTTACCTATGTAGCAAATTTCTCAATAACAGAAGGCAGGGAAATAAATAAAATTAAGTCCAAGTTGAAGGTCTTTCTCTTTTCCCCCCCAAAGGGGTGATTCTCCCTTTTGGTGCTATCCTCCTCTGGTGATGCCTCCACAGAAGCCCCACTTTTGAATGCTTCTTCTTCAGTCAGGTGGCAAACATCAGTGGCAGGTGAAGGTGGTGATATATCTCATGACATCATTATGAACATAATGAAGGCTGGATTTTACAATAGGGCTAGTAACAAGAATGTAGTCTTATTTAGATATCCTATCTTTAGTGGAATCAACCATCATAAGAATTGCTTTCATGTTTTCTTTAACTTAGAATGCTCTTGAACAAGGCCCATATTTTCATCAGCCAGACTGCCAAAGAGCTGAACCTTGTTTTTCTAACAGGAGCATAAAATTTTCCAATGGGGTGGTGCTTTTCCTATGTTGACCTGCTTCTAATATTTCTTTCTGCCTCACTGCCAAGCTATTTTACGCTATCTATTTTATACCTCCATGAAGTTCTATAAAAGATAAGAAGGTGGAAAATTCATCTTTCCTGGATCTCTTTCCTTTTTTGACATAAGCATCCTTGTCAGAAGGATCAAAGAAATTTCTTCATACTTTGACCTTCTGCACCATCCCTCTCCCCCTCTACTCTTAAAAGTACAGCTGAACAAGCATCTCCTTTAGGATTTAATTCAGAAACGAGAACTTCAGCAAACCTCTGTGCCCCCTTTTAAGGTAGTTAACCCACATATTTTTCTATAAGTATTAACATATTTAACAGATTTATCCCACCAGGTTTCATTCCACAAGGAGATACTGCAATAAAAGAGGATTTCATCATATTCATGAGATTGATGTTAAATAGGCTGCCCTTATTTTTAAACCCTTGACACCAGTATGAATTCTTAGAATATAATATCAGCCAATTAAAACTAATTATCATTAAATCAACAGAAAAAAAGATGAGACCCAGAAATAATGCAAATGGTTTAGAAAATATATGTACCTGATCTTTTCCTTTAGTTACCCTAGCACAGAGTGAAAATGCCTCTTAGTACATATTTCAGCATCACATCTGATCCAAAACAGCATATAAAGTTGTGTCTAGATTTTTTTAAACTAAGCACTTCCATTTCTAGGGCACAGAACAAAAATAACTCTATATAGCTTTCTATCCACTGCAGCTATTAAAACAATTACTGTACACTAGTACCTCGGATAACGATGAGACTTGGTTCCACAAGTCTTGTTGTTATCCGGTTTTTAACGTTGTGTGATGCATTGAACGCAGAATGTTAAAAAAAAGCCCTGTTTCCCTAGAGGCTGCAGCAAGCCAGAACATCGGGATTTGAATCCTGATGTTTTGGCTTGTTACAGCCTCCAGGGAGGTGGGAGAAGTCCAGAAACAGCTTGAATCGGGTCTTCTGACCTCCCTGGAGCCGGCAGGGGGGACAGATAGCCCAAAACGGGAGCCTATTCCAGGGAGATCAGAGGACCCAATCCAAGCTGTTTCTAGGCTTTTCCCACCTTCCTGGCCAGTGCAACAAGCCAAAACGTCAGGGTTTGAACCCTGACGTTTTGTCTTGTTCCATTGGCAGGGGATATTGGGGAAGCCCAGAAACAGCTTGGATAGGGTCCTCTGATCTCCCTGGAGCAGGCAGGGGGGGCAGAGAGCCCATTTCAGGCTCTCTGACCCCCCCTGCCTGCTCCAGGGAGATCAGAGGACCCGATTTACAGCTGCAGGGTGGCTGGGGAAGCTGACGGGGGAGCCCCCAGTCTGCTTTCCAGCCACCCCATCCCTGCCTCCGCAGCTGCAGGGTGGCTGGGAAGCTGAACAGAGAACCCCGTTCAGCTTTCCAGCCACCCTGCTGCTACAAAACGACTGCATCGGATAATGCTAACAGATCATTATCTGATGCAAAATTTCTTTGGAAATTTTGCATCGTTATCCGATTTTAGCGTTATCCGATTCAGTAGTTATCTGAGGTATTACTGTATATATTTTTGTCATTAAAATATTTTTACAATTAGTTATCTGTTAACAATGCTGCTGGGGCATACATATACTCAAAATACAGATAAGATAGAAGCTGACTAGTTCAATTAAATTAACCAGAAACTCCCTACACTCAAGTCCTCAAATGTAAAATAATAATAATTAAACAAGCAAACAATAGTTTGGATCCAGATTTCCTCTGAATTACTGGTATTTCATTTAGTCATGAATAACAAGTCCCATAGTTTCTACTGGTCTAGACTAAATCTAGATCAGTGGTTCCCAACAAGGGGTACACAGCCCACTAGTGGACTTCAATTCCCAGAAGCCTAAGTCAGTACATTGGCTGATCAGTGCTTTGGGGAAATGACTTAGGCTTCTGGGAATTGAAGTCCAAAAACCAGCATTTGGGAAACACTGATCTAGATCCAACCACATATATTTAAAGAAAAATATATTTATATGTAAATATCAACTACATAGTGAAGCTGGACAAATTAGTGCCTAGCATTAAACAATAATATATTTATTTTTAAAACAATCCTATAGTCACTGGATGCAATTAGCTTTAAATTCTCATGTGTTTGAAATTTACACCATAATTAAAAAAGATCAACTGCATTAAAATCTGACTGTATTAAAAAAACCAAAGCAAACAAAATATATTGTGACAGTTTAAAACTAACAAATTTATATCCATGTGGATTTTCATGGATTATAATCCACTTGTTCAGGAACAGACTGAGATGGCTACTTCTTTGATAACAGCATTTAGAATTAGCTTTCTTCCTTTTTGGCTCAAATCCCACTACTGCAAGGTTAAGCAATTTTTGATGTTCTGGGACTGCTCTTACTACCCATTTTTCTTTATTTTTATTTTACAAGCCCCCCCCCCCCCAACTAATGGAGAGTGGATAGAAGGCAATTTTGCTAAATTCCCCTCCTTTAGTTGCTTTACGCCCTGAACCTATTGTCTGTCAAAATATAACTGCATAAATAATAAATAACTGTGTCTATGTCAATAACTTCATAGAACAACAAATACTGCTAATATCTTTATTTTTTAGCTCTGAGACCTATGTTCTTCTTCTTTTCTAGAAATTAAAAAAATACATTTCATGAGGTTAATGTTTACTGTTAAATTAGAAATTATCAAAGAAATCACAGGTTGAAATTTTATTCACAGTTAATGCAAGTTTGTAAATTTTAGAGGCAAATTACCATAAATTAAGAAATATTTACAGAACGTGTCTGTTGCATGATGAGTCTGTATCTCAGCATGCTACAGATTATATCTTTGGAGATTTCAAACATTACATAGCTGCAAGAAGATTTCGGCCACAAAGTTCAATAGGAAGAAATTCTAAACTAATGCAAAATATATAAACTATTAAGAGTCTTCAAATGTAAACCAGAACATCTAGGAAGAAGCAACAGTAAAGTGAAATTTGCCATTATATGGACTGGCTAACTGAAACTGGGCCATTTGAAAGACAAAATGAATACATATAAACTGTGATCTAAAAAGCTTACTTGGAAAAAAAAATCTTTATGCAAGTATGGAAAGGATCCACTTTTCCTTCCAGCACCATCCTGCTGTGTTTTGTTGAATAACATTGAAAGAAATCTTATGGTCTACAAAACAATATATTTTTGAATGCTATAGCAGCCTGCAGAAATAAGGTGAGTCTGAAAATACCTGATTTGTATCTAAATCTTTGAATATCAGTTGGAATACAAAATTTTATTTTGAAGCTGTTAGGTGGGAAATGAGAAGAAAACAAAATAGTTGGGTGTAAGGCAATCATTTGAGAAACATTGACCTTTTCCAAATTAACATAAATCTGACTGAACAGTCCTTAAATAAAAAAAACCCTCATCCAATATTTCATTTTACTTGTGGATTTTCCCATTATTTTCACCTGTGACATTTCAGGTTGTATGAGATATCAGTGTAGAAAAGCTCTGGTACTTCTGGTGTACTATGAATGTTCTTCTGTATTATATAGTACAGAATTCATTCAATGGAGAAAATGAAAAGCTACCAACTATGGCAAACAAATTGTAATTTGTAGAATAAAGGATTAAACAGAGACCCAAGGACAATGTAATAATTTAGAAGCAAGAAACCATTCAGAAAATGTGTGAGACCACTAGAAGATAAAAATAAAAGAACAATGGTAAACGAAAATTGGGAAGCTTTAGAGAAATAAAACAGATTCTTTGCATCTATGTTCACTACAGAAGCTGATGATGGAATACCCATGCACATGTTTTCTGGCACTGCAGTGGAATAATTGTGTTAAACGATGATGAGAAAGAATAAAATTTTTAACTGATTAAGAAAAATAATTTAACCAGATGACTTTCCTCTCTCAAGTTAATAAGAACTGAAATGTGAAATGGCTGGATTATATGGGGTGGTGGGAAAGAAATAGGATAAAAATACCGTACTTTATTAACTGCTAACTACTATGGACATCACCAAATGGCCAACATCGAAACCAGATTGATTACATACTCTGCAGCCAAAGATGGAGAACCTCCATACAGTTAGCAAAAATGAGACCTAGAACAGACTGTGGCTCAGGTCATAATCTACTGATTGCAAAATTGAGACTTAGACTAAAGAAAATAGGAAAAAACAATTAAACCAGACAGGTATGACCTAGACCAGTGATGGCAAACCTATGGCACATGTGCCACAGGTGGCACTCAGAGCCCATGCAGTCACCCCAGCACAGAGTATGCCCCGCCCCTCTGCCCAGCAGCCCAATGGGAGCATTTCTTTCCTCCTCCTGCTATGTTGGCACTTTGAGATAAATAAGTGGGTTTTGGGTTGCAGTTTGGGCACTTGGTCTCTAAAATGTTCGCCATTACTGATCTAGACAACATCCCTAAGGAATACACAGTGGAAGTATAGAAGAGATTTAATGGTTTAGACTCAATAAACACAGTGGCAGAAGAATTATGGACTGAGGTTCAGGACATCATACAGGAGGCAGCAAGTAAAACCACACAAAAATAAAACAAGCATAAGAAAGCAAAGTGGTTGTCTGATGAGGCTCTTAAAATAGCAGAGGAAAGAAGGAATGCAAAAGGCAAAGGAGAAATGAAACATTTCAATCAATTGAATACAGACTTTCAAAGAAAACAAGGAGAGATAAGGAGACCTTCTTAAATGAACAGTACAAAGAAATAGGGGAAAATAGCATAAAGGGTAGGACTAGAGATCTTTTAAAAATAATAATAATAATGGGGAAATCAAGGGAACATTTAAAGTGGAAATGACCATGATAAGGGACAAAAATGGCAAGGAGTTAGCTGATGCAGAAGAGATTAAGAAAAGATGGCAAGAGTACAGAGAGGAACTCTACAAAAAGGACCTCAACACCCCTGATAATCACAATGATGAGAACATTGAACTTGAGGGAGACATCTTAGATAGTAAAGTCAGGAAGGCCCTAAAAAGCACTGCAAACAACAAAGCCAGTGGAGATGATGGTATCCTAGCTGAATTTTTCAAAGTCCTAAAAGATGATGGTATCAAAGTACAGTGGAAACTCATACAACAATTGTCCCGTAGAGCAATGAAATTGCATAACAATTAGATTTTGGGGGGAAATTGTGTCCCACATAGCAATTTTCCCTATGGAAAAAAACATACAACAATTTTTCAATGGGAAAAAACACTTAGCAAATAATAATAATAATAATAATAATAATAATAATAATAATAATAATAATAATAATAATAATAATAATAATAATAATAATAATAATAATAATAATTGTTGTACGATGCATCCCATAGGGAAAATCACTATACGATGCATGTATCATATAGCAATTGTTTTGTACAACAATGAGCCCAGAGGAATGGATTAAAATTATTGTATGAGGTACCACTGTATTGCATTCAATATGCCACCAGATTTAGAAAACACAACAATGGCCATGGGATTGGAAAAGATCAATATATGTTCCAATCCCCAAAAAGGGCAATGCCAAAGAATATTCAAATTATCGAACAATTGCGCTCATCCCACATGCTAGCAAGGTTATGCTTAAGATAATACAGGATAGGCTTCAGCAGCCTATCTTTTATCTTTCTTTCATAGTATAAAAGGTTAAATACCTGGAATCCAGTAGTAAGCATCAACCAGAGTAAACCCATCCTGGAAGTAAGAAAGGACAGCTCACCATATCCACAGTAATACAATTAGCATATCTTAGTTGCAACTTACTACAGGATTTCAGTCACTAACCTCTAATTCCACAAACTCATATTTTCTTAAACTCCCTACTTAGATTTTAAAAAAATACAATTTCCACAATTTTAACAGTCATTAAAATTTGTCAGTAAAAGTAACTATCTTTAATATTGTCATTAAAATTAAAAGCTTTACTGGACAACTTAGGTATCTGAATGTGGAGTTCAAATCTCCAATGTGCCTCCTGGAAGAACAGCCAGCCTTTAGGGGCTGCGGTGGCTCAGTGGTTAAGAAGCTCACCTTGTTAGCTGGAAGGATGGCAAGTCAGCCATTTGAGAACTAGGTACTGCATGACAGACTGAGTGCTCATCTCTGTCCCAGCTCTTGGGGACATGAAAAGAGCCTCATTTGGGCATTCCCTGAGCAGAGTTTCTTCCGCAAAAATCCTTTTAACCCAGAATAATTTCTGACACAAAATTATTATGTAGCCAGCCTTTGTGGCCTTAAGTAAGCTGCACTGTCCCTGGATGCTACTAAAAGAAGGGAGTGGTAAAGCACATCTATGTATTCTCTATCTAGAAAACCCTGGAAAAGGTTGCCATAAGTCACATTGACTTGACAGCACAACACTACTATTAATTTTCTGTGGTGCTAATGCAATATGAATTCAAGTAAAATTGAATATGTCAACACCTAGAGGTCTCAGATTCTTTTAAAATTTCTGTCTATACCATCAACATTCATTTGGAAATGTTATGTACATAATCACTTGCAGTGACCTGACAATCTATATGCTAAGTGGCAGTATAAATTTTACCCACATCCAAATTTGATCATAATAATGAAAAGGCAGAAATTTAGCTGAAACTCTTTTTTTCTGGAGGCAAAATAGTCCCTCTGTAGTGTTGATAAGAATTTCGCTATGATCAAACATCAGTTTGTAACAGCTGTGGTGCTCTTCATGAGCAACATTACAAGCTGCCTTTTTTGACACAGTCCTACATGGCTATGTAAGGTGATACAGTATGTAAGATTTATACATAAATCAATAAATTTAAAATGGCTACAATTGACTATCAAGTAAGTAGACAAATGGCTACAAAACTTGAGTTTTCTGTGTTATATCATTCAGGTGAAACTCCCAGCATTTCAGAATCACATCAAAAAATGTGCCTCCAGGAAACTGTAGCATCCTATACTGAGACTGTAATATTTACTTCCTCACTGCTGTACAGTCAGATATGTGTCAGGTCACTATAATTTAACAAATGTTTTCTAAGATTGTTAAGTTTACTTGTGCAGACTGAAGATTCTCTGCCTTGAGCTGCATACTACCACCACCAGCACAAAACTAGAAGGCAAATCAAGAGAGAATAAAGTAAAAGTACATTACACGTCCCCTTCACTACCAACCTAAAAATACAGTTGACTTCCAAGACTGAACAGAATCTGCAAATCTTCCATGCAAGTTAAAATATTATACTCCATTAAGGTGCATGACTAACAGCAACTGAGTTTTCAAGATATAGTATACCAGATATTTAAGGAGTGCTTTTACCACTGCCAACATGAATGATTTTACATTGCCAAACTGTAAATTGAACACAGTTGTGTGATGCTCTACAATCAAACTAGTTAGCTCATCAACTTGAACAAGCTGTCATAACTATACACATCCTGATCAAGTCCCAAGTCCATTTTTGACAATTAATCTGAATCTGGATTCTCCTGAATGATACTGATGTCCTGAAACATTTCTGATTCCACATTTGATCCTACTATTTTGAGTGTCATGTGACTTGAACTTGTGCTTCAATTCAATCCTGGCTTTGATGACAACTAGTATTCTTCTTCTCCTTGTCAGTCTGTTCCTGAGCTAAAACCCAGATGAATCCTGATTTTGTCTTGGTTCAGCCATAACTGTACAGGAGTGAACCCCTTAACAAACTGTCACAAGTTTATTTTAATGTCAGGTTTCACTGTGTATATTTTTCCAGATACATGGAATAAAACATTTAGGTGGCAGGTTTATACATAAAGGCACAGGGCCATGCAGGTAAAGACTGAGTGAAATGTGGAACAAATACAGGTAACAAATTTTTAAAAAGACAACTTAATATTAACGTACATAATGAACTTCCAAAGCGTTGATTACATAAAAACTCTGGCAATACAAAGAGTGGTTACCTGATGCAATTTATTGTCATGTAGTACAGAATTTATATTCATATGTTTTGAGATACAGAATGCTGAGAGAGCTGCTGATTGTTAGCAAATGTAATAGAAAATCTAAAAACCATAATTACATTCCACTGAGTAATGATTCACAGAATAATCTCTGTATTGCACCAAAGGATTTCGATTTGGAATGTTTAAAAATTCAATATTAAATACAACAGGTGAAGACTCTAATGATCAGAATTTAAGCTATTTTTCAGACTTAGTCTTTCTATAAAGGAGCAGACAATGTAAGGAATTGCTAGCTTCTCATATAAGAATAAAATGATCAAAACAAGTATGGAAAATATGAGGAATGAAAAAGTTCCAGACTAAGATGGCTTTCCTGTCAAATAGTAAAAAAAAAATCTATTTAGAGATCTTGATTCCTAGTCTTTTTTCTTTATACCAAAAATGTTTTAAGACAGGCTGATTTCTAAATTGTCTTGCTGAAGTCTTTATTTGTGCCATTCCCAAAGCAAGTAATAAATCTATTTCCTTACTGAATGTTTATGTTAAAACTTTCTGCAATAGTAGGTAACAGAATCCAGAATATTATTGCAGCACTGACCCCAGATAAAGCTAGTTTTATCCAGCGCTTGCAGAGAAAAAGATAATTCAAAACATGTTACAAAGTTGAAGAAATGTAATGCTAAAAAACCCAATCTTGTTGTCATAATCTTACTTGACAATTAAAAAATATTTACTAAAATTAATTAACAATTTCTATTTGCATATTTAAAATAATTTGATTTTGCACCTAAAGTCTTGAATTTTTTTCCATATTTAACCATCTCTTAGTTTGAGAGTGATCAAAAACGGGATACTCTTTAGGTTTCTTCCCCATTAAAAGTTGGTTATACGGCAGCAATGTCCTCTGGCTCCTCTAGTTTTGTTTCTTTCTTATATTTGTAAAATGTTAATGCTTGTATACTGCATATAATTGACAAACACCCTAGGTGGGTGACAGACAGACAGACAGACATAAATAAATAAATAAATAGAGAATACAAAACAGGACAATTAATATCATTGACAATCTTTTGTTATTTATAATTAAACTAGAATAATTAGTAACAGAGCTGATAAAATTAACTGACGTTTTGCAGACTTTCTCTGGTTATAGAATTAACTGGTTTGAATTAGAGATTATGCCGTTGGGGCTTTACCTCACATAGATTGTTTTGCCTGGAGAAGACTGAGAGGTGATATGACAGCTATCCTCAAATAGCTGGAGGGTTATATCAAAGATGAAGTAGCTACATGCAGAAACATAGGCATTTTTCCTCACTGTCTGGGTTCCCTATTTTGAACATAGCTTATTTTCTTGGAGTTGTAAACTGCTCCACCCTGCTCTATGCTTTTCCTTACCTGGCTACATAATACAGTACTCCAGTTTTATTCCTGAACAATGAAATGAGTGGATACCATTTGCTCCACCATTTACATATGTGGATGGATTTTTTTTTGTTCTTATGTAAATGGAAGATGTTAACTCAATTAACATCTGCACATAATTAAGAAAGCATACTTTTCTCAAAACAGCAAGAAGCAGTGTTAGAATTCATTGCATAATAAAGCTAACATAGGGTCTATATATTGTAACAGAATTTGGAGTACGGTGTCATATTTTGAACTTCTTCGTTCCTACATAAGGGACATTGTTGTCCACTGTGTCTTTTAGGAAATGGATAGCAGTCAAAATATAGTAAAATAGATGGAAATGTTTTGATTGTAATTCTATCAGTTAACAATTATAATATTATAATAACAGATACAATGCACAACCATCCAAAACTGGTTGATCAAACTCCTATTCATTAATTATAGAAATCAGTTGTCAATACATTAAAAGGGAGCTCCTAGACCCTTCAAATATTGCTTTCTCTCTGTGAGTAATGATAGATCTGAAAAGTGGAGGTTCCTGCTTATGAATAGGTTTCCCCTGAGAATGTGAACTCAAATGTTCCAGAGTTCTTGTACATATATACAGTCTGTATGCAAACAGAATGCCTTCTCTTCAGATTCATTGTTGCTCGTTGGAGAAAATGATGATAAAAGGGGAGGGGCTTAACTTTCTCTTCCAACTATCTTGACAATGCTGTTTCCATAAAAGCAAGATTTCTATCTATACCAGTGATGGTGAACCTTTTAGAGACTGAGTGCCCAAACTGCAACCCAAAACCCACTTAATTATCACAAAGTGCCAACATAGCAAGAGAGGAGGAAAGAAACACTGCCACTGGGCTGCTGGGCAGAGAGGTGGACGAACTCTGTGCTGGGAGAACGAGGAAGCGCTCCCATTGGGTTGCTAGGCAGAGAGGAGGGGTGAACTCTGTGCTGGAGTGACTGCATGGGTGCCCACAGAGAGGGCTCCAAGTGCCACCTCTGGCACGTGTGCCATAGGTTCACCATCACTGATCTATACTGACAAACTGATCTTAGATTGGTATGTACTGTAAATAGATATCATACAATTTCCTAGTCCCTCTGAAGACTCTCACAGAATCCCTTTTGTAATAGTTGTTGGGTGCTATAGGACAGGAGAAGTCTTTAATTTCCAAAAACTGCTACTGTCATCCTGGTGATAATTTTTGGAAATTAAAATGCTCCCCCATCCAGCTGACTTGAATGGCTTTCCCATCACAAAGAGGATTTCATTGGAGCCTTGAGCTTTGGCCAATGCATTTCAACATATCCCTCGTGGCATAGTGGTTAAACTGCTGCACTACAGCCAAAAGTCTGCTCACAATCTGAGCTCGATTCTGATGGGGATCAAAGTTGAATCAGCCTTCCATCTTTCCAAGGTCAGTAAAATAAGTACTCAGCATGTTGGGGGCAAAATGCTAATTAACTTGTGAAATGCCCAGAAACTGTACAAGCACTATGAGGTGGTGTATAAGTGTAATTGGTATTGCTATTGATGTTGCTAAATAAATCACAATGTCTGGTGTCTTACATGGCATAGCTGGGCAAACAAGATTCCAACCACTGGATCAATAACATATAGGACCGTGATGTGAACCTTGGCACTCCAGGTGTTCTTGGAATTCAATTATCAGAGGTCCAAGTCAGCACTCCTGCTGATCGGGACTTCTGGGAATTGAAGTTCAAGAACACATGGAGTGTCAATGTTCACCATCACTGATACAGGATATTTATTATATTGGGCTTCCAACTTACCATAACTTGATTAACATCCTCTTTTCTTTCTTTCTTTCCCCACCCATCTGACTAAAACAGCTTTTACACTATTTCAGTATTTGTTAATGCTCCTGCTGTGTTAAAAATTCATGTTTAGGACCAGTGTGATTAATGCTGTAACCTGGAATATATAATTACCAAATGTGTTAGTAAGAGAGGTGGAAGAACAATAAAGCATCAGAAGGTGGAGTTTGGTTTCCAGCAGGCAAAGATGAGTGAAGGAGAGAAATGTGAAGACAATGGATTTGGGAAGGGAACTCACAGTAAGCAAACAAGCAGGAAAGGAATGTGTGAGGAAGAAGGGAGATATCAGCAAAGGTTTCATTTTTAAGCTACAAAATTATCCCTGAATCAAACCTGTATTTTAACTCAGATCCTAATGAAAAATAAGATTTAACTTACAACAGCTTGCTTTGCAAAAGTATTCAAGGAACCAATTATGCTACAAGTCTGCTGTATTATCTGGTCAAAATCTATTTCAATGAATTGTAGAACAATAAAATAGAGAAATATATACCCACAAGGTATTATTATTGTTATTATTGTTATTATTGTTATTATTATTATTATTATTATTTAGGCTATGTCCCCTAACCTTACACTTTATGTACATTACTGGCTCCAAAATCTTTAATATTAATTACAGAAGCTAGCTCTTTAAACATCTGACTAAAGACATATCTTCTATATTATGAATGTTAATTGTCCGAATTAAAGCTAGGAAAATAGAAGTCTTCTCTCAGAAATGTATGGCTAAAAGAAGGTAATCCAGAAAAAGGATTCCTAAGAAATGGTAACTAATTTAGGATTTGTTTAATTGCAACCTAAGCTTTTATACGAGTTTTATTTATGAGAGAAAAACTTTCATTCCCTGCTATTGGTACCTATAGTAATGTTGCAGCATTTAAAAAGACAGGTTTCACTTACCAGTAACTGAAATTCTTTGAGTATGTAGTCTGTGAATTCACACTCTGGGTTCTGCACCTGCACAGGAACCATTTTGGAGCTTTAAAGCTAATTGGATAAAAGTTGAAATTAGGGACCGCCCACCATCTCCACCTGCCTTCGGCACCATTTTGCACTCTTTCCCTCAGTTAATACTTAAGCTGTATGTAGGATAGAGAGACATCTCCTCCATGCAGCTAGAGGGGAAGGATGGGTGGGTAGTATGAATTCACAGACTACATACTCAAAGAACGACAGTTACTGGTAAGTGAAACCTGTCCTTCTCCTTTGTGTAGTCTGTGAATGCACAATCTGGGAGATTAACAAGCTCACTTATTTGGATGGTGGGCACCCGTGGAGTAGATGAATCTGAAGAGTCCATCACAGATTATAGGTGAGATGTCATAGTTGCAGAGGAAGAAGAGCGAAGGCCAGCTGTCAAGACAACTCTGTCCAGCCTAGTATCAGGGGTAGCCTGAGTGTCCAGTCTGTAGTGTCTGGTAAAGGTAATTGGTCTAGACCAAGTGGCTGTCTTACAAATATCTTCCATCAGAACACTTTCCAGAAAGGCCATTGACGTGGCAATAGCCCTGGTTGAATGAGCCCTCACATGTGGCAGAGGTTTCATGGAAGAAATGTCATAAGCCAGATAGATTGTGTTGGAGATCCATTTTGAGAACATTTGTGAAGAAAGTGCATTTCCTTTTGCTTTCCCTCCATACTATATAAATAAATGGTTTGATTTTCTGAATTCAGTTGTCTGTCTTGTGTAAAAAAGCAATGCTCTTTTAACATCTAAAGAATGCCATGCCCTCTCTTGTTCAGAGGTTGTTGAAGGGGAAAAAGGTTGGTAGGGTGATCAACTGAGCCAAGTGAAAATCCAACACAATTTTTGGCAAGGAGGCAACATCAGGATGGAGGACCACTCTATCCTGATAAAACTTTAGAAATTGTGGTTTGAAACAGAGTGCTGTTAACTCACTAGCTCATCTTGCGGAGGAGATAGCGACCAGAAAGAGTTTTCCAGGAGAGAAGTCGTAGATCTGCAGCTCGAAAGGTAGATTCATGAGAGCATTAAGGACTACAGTCAATGACCATTGAAGTGGCGAGGCTTTCACTCGAGGGAATGAGTTATTTAGTCCAGTGAGGAACCGTTTCATGGTTCTGTTTCTAAAGGTGTAGACAATTTGCGACGTGGGTGGAGGGTGTGCCACCACCGCTGCCAAATGGACACTGATGGACGAGTTCGACAGATCCGATTTGGCGAGATGGAGAAGGTAAGTCATGAAAACTCCACTGAAGCCTCAGGTAGATTTTGCCCTTTATCAGCAGCGAACTGATGAAATCGTGCAAACTTGGCAGCATATGTTTTCATAGTAGAAGTCTTCCTGCTGTTCTTGATGATTTCTAAGAGTCTCTCACTATGTACCATGCCGTCAAATGAAGGTTGAGGAGAGTGGCGTGGAAGAGCAGGCCCTTCTCCAGCTAGAGTAGAGACAGTTTGGTTGGGAGGGTCAGGAAGTCTGCTGAGATCTGCCGTAGTGTTGTGAACCAAGGCTATCGTAGCCAGGTGGGGGCGATCAGAATTCTCCATGCTCTCTGGTGCTGGAATTGCAGGAGTACCTTCTGCATCAGAGGAAATGGAGGGAAGGTATACACCAGCTTGTAATCCCACGGAACCATGAATGCATCTCCTTGCGAATGTTGGCCCATGCCTTCTCTCGAACAGAATGTCTTGCATTTGGTGTTTTCTGGAGTTACAAACAGATCTATTTTGGGACTCTCTGCCTCCTGCAAATGCTCAGGAAAACCTCCTGGTCTTCCTGCTGAAGAGGTTTGCTGTTGTGTTGAACTCTCCCTTGATGTGGATTCCGATTAGAAAAATATGGGAAAGCAGGCATAATTCCCACAATTCAACGGCAAGGTGAAGGAGACTTTGTGATCTTGTCCCTCCCTGTTTGTTGAGGTAAGCGATCACTGTGGTATTGTCCAAGGTGACCTGAACTACTCGTCTGCTTACCAATGGTTGAAACATCTTCATGGCTTTCCAAATGGCCAGTAGTTCTAGGTAACTGATGTGGTATTGTCTGTCTTGCGGTGACTACACATTGTTGATTTTGAGGCCTTTGAGACAGGCACCCCAGCCTTTCGTGCTTGCGTCTGTGACAATCTGTATGGTCGGTACGGGGTAGTAGAAGGACTTCCCCATTTCAACATACTCTGTCAGTGTCCACCAGGCAAGCTGTCTCTTGAGTTCTCAAGTTGGGACGATGCACTTATTTGTGGTTCTCTCAAAAGACAGAAATGGGACATCAACCAGGACTGGAGCGATCTCATTTTGAGCTTTGCATGTGGGATGACTGATGCGGTGGATGTCATCAGGCCAAGGAATCTTTGGGTGTGCATGACTTTTAAAAACTCGCAGGTTTTGAAGAACTGGACCATTTTGAAGATGTATTTTAGTTGTTGTTTGGAAGCGAATCCTCACATCTTAATAGAGTCCAGATGAGCTCCCATGTAATCCACTTTAAGACTTGAAATGAGGTAGGACTTCTTTGTGCTGACCCTGAGACCGAGATCCTCCATGAAATGCAGGGTGAAGGCCATATTGTCTCTTGCCTGTTGTTCTGTCCGGGAGCAGATCAACCAATCGTGTATGTATGGGAATATCTTGATTCTGTGAAGACAAAGGAACGCTGCTACCAGTGCCATGTACTTGGTGAACACTCTCTGTGCAGTGGAGAGACCGAACGGCAGGCAAGTATACTTGATTTTGGATCTTGAACCACAGGAAATTTCAATGAGAGGGATGAACAGATATATGAAAGTAAGCATCCTTCAGATCTAACACTGCAAACCAATCTCCCTTGTTGATGAGTGGGAGAATGGTTTGAAGTGTCACCATTCAGAATTTCTTCTGATGGAGACATTTGTTCAACCAACTATGACTATGAAGTATCTTGAGTAGAAGCCATCAGACGAGTTGGTAGAGTTTCATGGCTCCTTTCTCGAAAAGGGTTGTGACCTCTTCCTGAAGAGTAGGTGAGGGAGAGGTGGTCCAGAGACATCCGAGTGGAGGTCATCTCTTGAATTCTATACTGTTGCCAAATTTTATGATGTTCAAAACCCACTTGTCAGTGGTGTTGATCTGTCACATCGCAAGGAAAGTTCTCAGTGGTACGTATGGGGTAGAAACTAGAGGATACTCAGTCAGCAAGAAGTCAAACATACTGTCTGGACTTTTTATTGGTACATTTTGACGAGTGCTGTTGTTGTGGATACAGTGGCCAAGTCTGTTGGCAGTGCGATTTGTAAAAACCTTGCCTGTTGTACTCCTGCTGTTTTCCATATGGATGCTGAAGAAAACCTGCCAGGTAGGATGCATATGCCGGCTGGTAGCTTTGCCTATATCTAGGTCTTTGTTGATAGGCACTGTTAAGTCCTAATCGCAGCTGGTTAGCAGTTGTCTTATCATGGTACAACTTGTTGCGGACGGTGTCCATTTCAGAGAAAAAGAGACCTTGACCGTTGAATGGCATCTCCTCCACCAGTTTCTTCACCTCATCTTGTAAGTCGGCAGATCGCAGCCAGGAATGCCTACGAAGGTGGATGGCTGACGCTATGTTTTTTTGCAGTAGAGTCACAAATGTCTTGCAGTTCTAATTTGCTGCTGGCCAACTTGAGTACCTTCTTTACAAAGTGTCTGAAACTCTGAACATAAGTCAGCAGGAAGTTTGGAAGAAAAGTCCTGCACCTTCAACCAATGACAGCAGAGTAATTAGCAGCCTGGAGAGAGAGGGATGCATTAGCGTAGATTTTCCATCCCGGGGAATCCAACTTCTTTTCCTCTCGATATGCTGAAATGGGAAAACCATTAGCAAAAGTCTTACCCTGGGAAGCCTTAACAACCCTCAAATTTGGCATGGGGTGGATTTGGACAAACTCCGCCTCATCTTCCAAGATCTTGTGAAGTCTACTGATCCGTGCCAAAACGGTGTGAGCTGACACTAGCTTCTTCCAAACGGCTTTAGCAGATTGGGAGAATATTGGAAGAAGTTCTAGATGGACTGGCCTGATTTGATGTTCGTCCACGACACCACAAACCTCATCCAAAAAGGAGAGAGGTGGGTGTTCTGTCTTGATGCTGAGTGTTGGCCCCAGTCAGGAAAGTAAAGCCATGAAGGTCCATTGATTTTCCGCCTGCTTTTCTTGCTTTTCCCTGATTTGGTCCTCAGGAGTTTTTTCAGCTTGGACAAATAACTCTTCCTCACCATCAGAGGAATCCGGAGAATGGTTTGAAACCTCTGAGATGGTGGGGGGTGGGACGTAGGCCTCTTCATCCAAGTCAGTCCATTATTGCCTGGCTGTCCTCGATGCTGTATCTGGGGAAGACCTAGGAGATTGTGATGGAGGACTCGGGGTGACGGGGGCTGGTGTCCTGTCCTGTCAAGACTTCTTGGTGGGCGGCTCAGGAGGTATGCTTGCCATGTGTTTCCTCACGGGCTGTTCCGGCTGTGGTTGTTCTGGTATAGGCTGAACTGTAGCTGGAACAAGACCCATAAGATGATCACCGATCTGCTTGGCCATATTTTCAAACAATGGTGCGAGAAGGCCGACATGAAAAGGTTGCTGTAGAATGGGCTGTTTGGATGCCTCGAGGTGGACCCCCTATCAGCATGGACTTCCTCAAGGCAGTCTCAAGGAAGCTCCATGAGGTGGAGGAGTTGGAGGAGTTGGAGACGACTCATGAGGTGGTTGAGACTTGGGCTTCTCCAGTGAAATCATGGGTGCTGGAGAGGAGGAAGGGGCTTTGGACGAAGTAGCCCTAATTAAGATTGCTAATGAAGTAGGTGAAGGTGGAGGTGACCGAATTGTCCTTGGAGTAGGTGGAAGAGAATGATGAGTTTTAGTATTTTTCTTCTCCCCTTTCTGGGCCTTTTTCTTCTTCTGAAAAAGTTCAGTAGTGGTAGATTTTTTGACAAGATGCAGTGGGTTCCTTAGCCTGCATCTCCCGAGAGATCTCCGGGTGCAGAGATAAAGCCGAAGCCATGACAGTTGAGAACTTGTTACACAAAGGGCACAACTTGAAGGCCGCTGAGGAGGCCATGTAATGGCGATGGAACAAGGAGAATGCCCAAGAAGAGGAACCCTCCCCGGGTTGAAGAACAAATTGTTTGGCAGTCGTGTGGAATCGGATTGCTTGAACAAAAATACGAGGAGAAATTTGTTGATATACAGACTGAGAGGATGCAATCCCCCCAGGCCTAAGAAAAATTGTTGAAAGCGACTATCCAAAGAAGGCATAGAAAAATTCTTTAGCTCTCTCAAAAGGCTCCTGCTATGGCAGCAGGGGAAAAAAGAACTGAGGGAAAGAGAGTAAAATGGCACCGAAGGTGGGTGGAGATGGAGGGTGGTCCCTAATTTCAACTTTTATCCAATTAGCTTTAAAGCTCTGAAATGGCTCCCACACAGGCGCAGAACCCAAAGTGTACATTCACAGACTACATGAATGAGAAACAGCAGTTCTGGACTGCTAAACTATATGATAGAAAGAATAAAATTTCTTACTCTGGTTAGGATTCCTTGTTCTGCTATTTCATGGTTCACCTTCAGATTATTTCTTAATGTATCGTATTTTCAGCAGTTTGTTTCTTCTACAATATAAATATGTGTAGTAGTAATGTTATACTGTACATAATTAACACTTTATATTCATTCCAACAGCTAATAACTTTAAAGTTTACTTTGTTGTTAATAATTAACTGCTCCATACAATTAGGCATAAAGAACCATTTAGTATTGTCTGTGTTCAAATGATGAACAGAAGGCAAACCATTAAAAAAACAACATGACTCAAGAATGCTGCTCTACAACCACCTCATGGCAAAGAGTGAGAACTTAAACTTAGATAACATGTTCAGCCTGGAGATGAATTGCCCTGGTTTGTTTTAGATAGTGAAATTGGTTTATTTTGATAATTAGTAGATGAGGATCAATTTGCCAGGCTTGTGGGTGAAGCTTACTTTCAGGAGAGAAGAGTTTCTTAGATCTTATTCTTATTTCATATTTTAGTTTATTTTGACAACAGAGGTATAGCTGCAGTAGCAGAGTTCTCTCTCTGTCTCTCCCATCTTTTTTGAAAGCCTAGGCAACAATTTGCTCTTCAAATAATACCTAGACTTGTTCCAGAATAATGTGAAAGTAAAATGGTAATAACCTATGCAGCAGCAAAATAAGCTAAACCCAAAAAAAGTCATCATAGTCATTGTAACTTATTTCTCTGAACTAGAGGGAAATTTGCTGCACCAAATTAACAAATATATCCCCTCTTTAGACATTCTGCTACCTAAAATAGAATAGTAAATGTCAACCTAATTTCCATGAGTCAAGTGCATAGTTGCTAAAACCAGTCAAGTAATTTTGGCACCTGAAGCATAAAACTCTCTGTAATCTCTTCTCTAGCAGTAAAAATACAAACACACCAAATGATTGAGAATTTCCTCTTTCTTGAAACATTTGATGCAAGGAAACTGTATTACTCTGACCAAACATAATGCTTGACTTGTTCCACTGCTACTGATAAATAAATAAATAAATAAATAAATAAATAAATAAATAGACATATCAGTCCCAGGCACAGTTCAGCCATAATTGATGATGTTATACATGTATTTTTGATCTGAACATTTGCTTTTATTTAAAAAAGGTAATGTGTGATTTAATTCTTAGGTTTCTAACAAATATTGGCTAGCCTTGACAGAAGTTAATTTCTGAATTTTAGTGTTCCTGTTGTAACATCATCACTGTAATGATTTGGTGCTCCCTCTCACAGGACACACCTATCTGGTTCCACTTTATTATAATACCCAATGTAGCACTATATTAAAGTTCATAGCTTAGAAATGGCTGGTTTACATCTGTTTTAGAATTCTGTATGAAATCAAATCTCATGGGATTCACTTACTCCCAGGGAAGTGGATACACAATTACAACATTAGGTCATTGTAGGCACAAGAGCACAAAAATAAATACATTTTCTAAAAGGGATGTTGATATCACAGCTCATCTTTAAAGAGGAGGCACAATGCAGCATGAGAAACACTTTTCACTTCTACTTATATGCTTAAATCTCTCATTATAGTTAGTGAGAATTTGAAAAGGTTTAATACATGGTAGATAATACACAACAGAAGCAGATCTGGCTTCACCATTAGTTAAGTATGGACAGGTTACTTGTACTCATTTATGAATTCACACACATCAGTACCTCTGAGAGTGCTTGTGCAGGCACAAAAGTATCTATGTCTCTGAATCACAAAGACTGCAAAGAAGAATCACCTCAGACAACAGATTTTGTGTAGTAAAGGTGAAGACAGAGCTGTGTGTGTTATTTAACTTACTTCAATTCCTGTAAACTAGAATGATGCCTTCCAGTGCAGCAGGACATCATCTATCAGTTTTGAGCTAAGATTCAGCTGTCAGTTCAGATATTCTCTGTATACATGATTGCCCATGCTATGACGTCCAGGGGAGGGGCAGCAAAGGCCCCCCCCCCTCAGCATGTTGCTGTTGGGTGGGGGCCCCTTCTCTCAGGCACCAAAACATTTTGGGCTAGCTACCCCAAAGAATGTGCAATGCAGGGATGGAGGAATCACAATTTGGGATCAAAATTGCTGGGAGAAACATCAACAATTTGAGATATGCAGATGATACCACCCTAATGGCAGAAAGTGAGGAGAACTTTAAAAAGCTCCTAATTAGGTTGAAAGAAGAAAGTGCAAAAGCTGGCCTGAGACTCAATATAAAGAAAACCAAGATAATGGCAACAGGCCCTATCAGTCCCTGGAAAATAGATGGAGAAGAAGTAGAAGCAGTGACAGATTTTACTTTCCTAGGATCAAAGCTCACTACAGATGGTGACTGCAGCCACGAAATAAAAAGGCAACTGATTCTTGGGAGGCAAGCGATGAGAAACCTGGGGAACATAGTGAAAAGTAGAGACATCACATTGCAAACAAAAATTCGTATAGTCAAAGCAATGGTATTCCCGGTGGCAATGTATGGTTGTGAGAGCTGGACCATAAGGAAAGCTGAACGCAGAAGAATAGATGCCTTTGAGATGTGGTGTTGGAGGAGAGTTTTGAGAGTCCCCTGGACAGCGAGGAGAACAAATAGGTCAATCTTAGAAGAAATCAAACCTGACTGATCCTTAGAAGGTCAAATAGTGAAGATGAAGCTAAAGTACTTTGGACATCAAATGAGAAGAGAGGATTCGCTTGAGAAAGCCTTGATGCTGGGAAGGGTGGAGGGCAAAAGAAGAAGGGGGCGGCCCAAAATGAGATGGCTAGATGGTATTGTAGACACAATGGGCACAGAGCTGAGCGAGTTGAGGAGGATGGTGGAGGAGAGAGGTGCCTGGCGGACAGTGGTTCATGGGGTCGCAAAGGGTCGGAATCGTCTGTGCAACTGAACAACAAACAAAACTCCAAAGAATATTCATCCCTGAATGAGCTATCAAAGACCATATGACATTATATGTTTGATTTATGTTTGAGCTATTGTCTAGTTCTCGCTTTTACTTACATTAATGGAGAATTATGCCATATAAAGTAAAACATTAACATAACTATCTTAGTTTCACTAAATTCTGTATGAAGACTAAGGATACCATTCTATTTCATATTTATTCCACAAGAGATTTAATTTCAAATAAACTTTTTAAAAAGTTTCCAACAGACATAGCTGTCCTTCAGATTGCCCATCAACAAGAGAATTATGATCAATTTACAACTTCCAGGTTCTTTTGTTGATACTTTCACTGCTAGAGGGTTTTGGACCAGCAAGCTGTCTCTCCCCCAAAACACTCCCCCCTCCCAATACTTATAGTTCACACATCAAAGAAAATCCTTTTGGTAAAATATTAAAGCTGGGAGAAATTTGATCTCGACTCTCTCAGAAACAAAAATATATCACTGGATAAAGACTATAATAGAGTATGGTATGGCAAGAAGCAGCAGGAAAGCTTAGAGACCACTGAAAAGACTGAATGTAATCCAAAACCAAATAGAACACCAACTGCTCCTAGCAAGGAAGAGGAATCAACACACAATAAATCATAAAAGGGATATTCAGAATGAATCCAATGAATTTTCTACTACCTTCATATTGGCAGAACTACAGGAATAGCAAACTAACAGGACAATATTCTGAATATTAAACATTCTGGGCAAAACACAAGGAACTAGTTCCTTCAGTTCTTTAATAACTGCTGGACAAGCCAACAAATCCCCCAAATATAGTGGAATACTTGAGTAATCACTATAATGAAACCAAGAAAAAATATTAAATCATTCAGTCCATGGGTGGCCAACCTTGGTGCCCCAGCTGTTTTTGAACTTCAATTCCCAGAAGCCCAAGCCAGCACACCTGCTGATCAGGGCTTCTGGAAATTGAAGTTCAAGAATAGCTGGAGCACCAAGGTTGGCCACCCGTGATCTAGTCCCTAAAATTGAACCTCTTTTAATTCCAGAACAGGTGGGAATTAGACCTGTGAAGAATGGCATGGTTCAAATCTTAAATTTAACCCAGTATATAGAAGACTGGACAACCTTCTGTCAGACCTATTTTGATATGAATTCCTACACCGAGCAGGGGATTGGACTCGATGACCACAGGTCCCTTCCATCTCAACTATTCGATAATTCTATTAGTCTAAGATGGTTTTGAAACATATAAAATAACTTGAACATCATGTATTGATCTTACAGCGACATATGATGTTGTCCACATTCAATTGCTACTCAAAAAGCTCTACCTCCTTACTAAACATCATAGACTAAAATAAATTATAATCATTTTCTTCAAAACTAAAGGTTCTTTGTTTAATTTAAAGAGAGACACAGTAGCTGAAGAAACCAAAGGAACAGTTTCCCACAGGTTTGTGTTCTGGTACTATTACTTTTCAACATTTACACAACTGATCATCCAACATTTCAATATGCCAGGAGTTTCATCTTATTCTGATGCTTTTGTGTTGACACTCCAAGGGGAAATCTTTGAGTCCACTGAACAGCCACTAAAATCTGCATTAGAAGATATGTCCTAATATTAGAAAAACAACCAGTTGAAAACAAACTCTTTAAAAACACATGGCAGTACCTTCTACTTAAACAACAGAGAAGCACAGAGGAAACTCTGAGTTAGCTAGAGAGGCAAGATCTTGGAACATTGACCTATCAAAAAGTTTTTAGATACTGCTTAGGGTCAAGCTCTGACCTAAGTAATATATTATCTAAACACCAACCAGAAAATTACTACTAGAAATAAAATACTTTAAAAACTGGTTGGTTTAGAGACTGAGATGAACAGCCACAAACAATTAGAAATGCTTTGTCCCTGTGTTCCTTTACAGAAAAATATTCTAGTGACATTTGATATAAATCAGTACTTGTCAAACTAATGAATGTAGTTGTTAATGAATCATACTGGCTTCCTGAAACCTATGCCCACCGGTTGGCGTTGACGCTCAGGAGCTAGCTAATAATGAATGAAATAAGGTAATTCAGCTACAAATCCATTCATTTCATGGGCACCAAAACCCCTAGATGTTGGCTAAAATTGAGGGAAATATTTCTAGAACTTAATATCAAAGCAAAAGAAGCTAGGCTAAACCTATGGAGAACAAAAAACAAACACCTTATACACTTTACCAATTGGATAAATGCCAAAGATTCTCTCCCCCAGGACAAAATTGTGACTGGGTCATCAAGAAGGCATTTAATAAGACTTCAAAGTGAAGTTGGAAGATCAAAGAATATTTTATACTTAGTGCAGTTTTTATATACACGCCATTTGTGTTCTACCACTTGTACAAAAGTTCTAGAAAATGACTGATATAACACTACTGAAGTAGGCCACTTCTCATCAAAGATACTGTACTGTATTCATTTTAACATTTTAATTTGTTTAAATTTTATCTATATTTCAAATGTGTCAATTTAAAATTGTGTAATTTTATGATACAAATAAAGATAAGACAGCAATATCTTCTGCTGGAATTCAGACTGTATATGCTGGAAGATACTATATAGATCTTAATTCTAGATATCAGCATAATTTTCATTTCTAGTAACATACTGGACTTTGTATTATTTAGGTACAACTGCAGCAACACACAATAACTTTGAATGAATGTGGGCATGGCTAGCTACGAAGAATCATCACTGAATTGATCATTTCAATGGGCTGAAAAATGGGGAAGTTTTCATGCTGTCTGTTTTTGTTTGGTTCCTCCATATAACTTAGCAAATTAGAAATAAACTAATCAGGAGAATGAGTACAAAATTTAAATTGAAGGTTTATCTGCCATATTTCAGAGTCTAGGTTTTTTGTTTGTTTGGTGCAAAACTTGTTTTAAATGTAAAGCATTGCATCTAATGGAGTTAATATATTTCAATAGAGTAGAGGGATGAAGAGAATCTCTTGTTCATCACAGAATAGAGTTGATATATTCTCTGACTTGTTCATATTCAAAGTACCTGAGGTTTATTTACAAAATATGCAACAAACTTTTTCCTCTAAAGCTACTGGGTATCACCAAAGAAAAAGTGTAATTTGCACAACAGCCTTTGATTGGATAATTTATCCAGGTTTGTCCCCAAATGGCATTGATTTGACAAATGTGTAAAAGTTCACAGCTGTAAAATGGGGCTTAGGTTATGGACTGCCAGTGAACTGTTAAGATTGCATTAGAAAACTTGCTGGCAAAAACAAGAAAAGAGGCAGGCAGTTATAATCCATCTAGGAAAGTAAGATGTTTCATAAAAATCCATATCAAGCTTTTTAAATAAGAACTTTATATCACTTCATCTTTTACTTCTATATCTTAAAAAGTATTAGCAACACAGATAGTAAGTCTTCCAGTAACAATTACCATATTCACCAGCGTATAAGATACATGAGTGTAAAACTCACCCCATTATTACCAAAATAGCCTACAACAGGCCACTATATACAATACAAGATGCACTTCATTTTTCAAGTGTATTGGGGGGGGGGGTTGTTATATGTCAGCAAATAGGGTATCTTTGCTTAACATTCATTGTAATGAATTTCTGTTCTCTCTCTCTCTCTCTTTGTTTTGTTCCTCTAATATTTGGGGTTTATCTGCCAGCATCAGTTTCAACCGCACAGTAGCTGAAGGGTAAAAAAAAGTCTCACACACCTTCTAACATGACCTGTAGTTAGACAGAAAACAGTTTTCCTAGTCACCGCTTGGCTTCCTGTCTGTGACCTCTGAAAAGCATCGGAGGCCAGGGTTAATGGCCTTTCCAATCTCTGTGATAAGAATTCATTTTGTTCTATTACCAGCAGTTATCTCAGGAGCCTGCTGCATCACTTTAGAAGGGTTCAATCAATGAGAGAACCTAATGAAGTAACCAGCTGTAGCTCTATTTCACCTGGTCAACTCTATCAGACAAATAAGATCTATCAGTCACATGTCTTAAGACCAATCCTAGAAACAGCATCTTCACAAGGCAAACCTGTATGCATATGAACGAATAATATCCCACCATTCCTTTTCTCTTAATGCAGCTGTTCTGGATTTTCTGCAGCACAGAGATATAATTTATAAATTTCTTTCATTATGAACGCACATCTATTGTTGTAGCAAATAATTTTTACACAACGGTTAACATGAATTAAATCTCTTCTGCACTTGTCAGTGTTACTGAAAGTACAGTGAACTCCTTGAATGTGGAGACTTATATTTGACTAATAGATGGCCAAAGGCAGTTTCTATATCTGTAACTGCAAAGGGGTATCTTCATGAATGTTCCCTCTTGCATTTTAAAAAAATATTAGTCAAGCATAAGTCAACTAACATGATTTTCTTCCCCACAAATTAATATGCTGTCACTAATGCAGGAACATACACTTACTCACCATTAATGACAATTTGCTACAACTACTAGGCCCATCGGGTTTCAGTGAAAATATTTAGTTATTAAAAACTGATATCACTTCCATTCTAATAATTTTATTCTTCATTCAAAACAGATTTTTAAGTTCTGCTTTCCAGGATCTCTATTTAAACGTAGGCACAACTATAAATAATGATGCATAAGACTACTGAATTTGCAAAGCCCACATAAGAATAACCAGCCTTGTTTTATAAATGCTGGTGAATCACAAAACAACAACAAACAAATGAACAAACAAAGCAAAAAAAATGTGGTGAGCCAACCAACAGGTTTGAAAGCAAGAAATTGCAAGTAGATAAATAGGGACCACTTTGGTGGGAAGGTAACAGCGTTCCATGTGCTCCGGTGTCTAGTCATGCCTGCCACTTGACCACGGAAACGTCTGCAGAAGCAGACAACGCTGGCTCTTCGGCTTCGAAACAGAGATGAGCACTGAACCCTAGAGTCGGATACGACTGGCTTTCGAGCAAGGGAAACCTTTACCTTTACTAAGCCATAGAAGAGAGACTTCATATTTTAGATAATAAAAATATAAGGTATAGCAAAATGTTATTTTATTATCTTGACGAGTCTCATGAACTGGAATTGGTATTTCTTAACTCAAATTTCTTCTTAAGCATGTGAAACAGGAGAAATCATGGGTTTCTACCATTAAGGTAACAAGAAATAATACTCCAGCAATAAAGTTGACTTTAAAATTTAAAAAAAAATACTTTGGTGTATGTCCTAACAATATGGAAAGTAAGGAATTAAGATAATAATGTGTTATTTTAAATAAATGATTTTTACTATCTAAACAAAGTCATAAGATTTAGACTGAAGGCATCATTAGTTCAGCTGATATTCTCAATATAACCTTAGACAAACCATTAGTCTCTCAGATTCAGTCCCCAGTCTGCATTATGGACATAATACTAACCTATCTCATAGTTCTGTTGCAAGGAATGCATGCTAAATGTCTTGGAAACTTAATATATAAACAAATGCTCATTTTGTCTGTACTATCAGTGCTGCTGCTATTTTGTCACGTTTCTTAGAATAAATGTGATATGTTAGGGATTTGTTGAGTAAAGTACTGTACTTTGTTTTTTAAGAACTGAATATCCTACACCATATATTGAGCTGCTTTTTAAAGATCCTTTACTTTTAAAAGTTGGAAACTATGTGTTACACAAAACACAGGATGAGACAGCTCTGGATACGTGGCATGAATCCTGTGGTTCATCAGCTTCCAGCCAGTGCAATAATACCTTCTTAATCCCAGTTAGTTATAGAAAAATGTATTTAAATAATGGTATTTTCCCCAAATGACATTCTTACCTATATACTCCTGAAATAAGGCTGGAATATTTATACTGCAAATGGAAACAGATAACTTTATGCCTAGTAGGCATTTTGGGAACATCTGTCAAATTTTTTATGGAATGCACTGATTGTGGACTATTGATTGCATTTAAACAAAGTTGTTACAAAAAAAATCAGCTAACAATTCGTGTAGAAAGGGTTGATCAATATTTAAATGACTCTCTTTATTGATTTAAAATTAACTTTCAATTAAGAGATCTATAGGACTCTTAACTGCGACACTTATCCATTCAAGAGAAAATAAAGGTACATTTATCGATACACTTAAACAGCAGTGGCTGGTTTTCTATTGATTCAGTCATTTGTGCTGGGATTCGTTAGCGTCATCCGGCTTTAACTTGCTTAGTAGATTTTCCCAGAGAATGATAATGCATCATGAAGGAACATACATACAGTACATGGGAAACACAGAAGCCTAACAGAATATAAATCTATAATAGAAGGTAATGTTTTTACTTTTTCTCATATAAAAGCTATACTGACTTCTTCAGTGAAAAATATAGTCAATGAAATGAAATGAAAATGATGTTTGCATGTATAACGGGACCATAAAAGAAGGAATTCTATGCACATTGTACAGATGGCTATTTCCCCCCGTTACCTAACCCAAGCATGTGCTAGGTTCCAATTAACATATAATAAGGAGTACATTGTTAGTTCAATATTTATAATAGAGTATTATAATTGAATTCTACAATGTGCACATATATATATATATAAGACAGGCAAGAAATCAAACAGATATCTGTTGTGGTGTATTTTTCTAAAACACATTGTGCACCACACCTTTGATTATATTAAAACTTGTCATGATCAGTAAGGTTCAGTTTTAGATAAATGTGCACCAGACTGTAGCCTTAGCCTTCAATCTTATGCACACTAAGGAGTCATATTAAATCCCATATGATTTCCTTTTGAGTAGCCAAGCCTACAATCATAGTTTTCACTACAGTTGAGAAACCAAGTGTAGTGTCATGTATATAGCAAAGATGTGCAAGTATTTTTCTTCCAACTCCTGCAACAAGGGACAGGAGCAATCCACACATGCTCCTAGCTAGTGAATTCATTAAATAGGGAATAATAACCTAAAATAATATTTTAAATAAATTATTTGTGCTTACTTGGTTAATTGGTTGATCTGGGTGTCACACATCATGTTGATGTGGCATACTGAAGCATCTTTGTGCTTTGCAAAATTAAATGGAATGTAACAAAAATATAAGATGACCCCCTAACACAACATGTTAATTGAAGAGTCATAACAGACTTTTGTGATATAGTTACATTTATATGTCTTTGGTGGTTTACATTACATTTAGCATATTATCCCCAGTTTTGTGCATGCAATTTATTATTCTATATTATTCTACTTAAGGAGAAAGACAGGGAATCGTGAAATTAATAGATTACATTATTTTATTTATTTATTCAATTTGTATAGCTGCCCCAATCAACATGTGATTCTGGGCGGCATACACAAAATCCCCTATACACCAGCACTTTTCATCAATACTTCCCTATAGAATATCACTTGATTATTTCATGCAGGACAGTGTTGGGATGAGATGACTGCAGGTGGCCTTGTTATCCTAGGCTGGCTGGAAAGCTCAGCACGTAGTAACTGGCTGTGGAGCCAGAAGTTGAGAATTTTATTCCCCACTTTGCCTCCTGAAAAGAGCCAGCTTGTATAGCTGGGGGCAAGCCTTGCAGTCCCAGGATGCCCCCAGAAAAAGAGAATGTTAAATATCTTCTGTGTATTCTCTACCTAGAAAACCTCGGAAAGGGTCGAAATAAATCAGAAATTACTTAAAATTACTTAAAAGTTCACAATTGTTATTATTATTATCCTAAGTATGAGTAGCACTGTCTTAGTCTTTTCATATGCATATCCATGGTCCGTCCTGTCATAGGCTGGAAATGCTGTACATTAATCAGTGTTGTCTAATATTCTATTCTTTTAAGAGATGCAATGTCAGGAAAATGAAACAATGTAAATATGTTAAAAACAAGCATACTCTTGTTCCAAGTTTTGCTATTGTTTAATTGCATAGTGCAAAATTAATAAAGAAAAAGTCACATTTGTGACTGGCCATACAGAATTTCTTCAAATATGGCAAGCAGAACAGAAAATCAAGGGCATTTTATAACACTAATAATTACACAGCACTAGTCGTGGTGGCTGTTCAGGGAAAGTTAAATACATGTTAATCCCATCAAAATTAGTAGGAGATGAACAATTGGCTTTACACTTAAATCCTATTACGTTTCAATGGAATTTAAGTCCACTTAATTTTTCAGGTATATGGCCTGTGTTCTTTTAAATAGCCTGCAACTTATACTATGCTGCTAAATATTTAGTATTGATTCTGTGATGGATAGATGAAAATCATGCAGATTAAAATCACTAAAATCATGAATGGAGTCACCAATGAAACCATGATTTGTTTTAAATCACGTTTCTTATTTGCATATTTATTTTCTAAATGAACATGCATACCAATTCACTGGTACAACCATTAAAACGGTGATTTAAACTGAATGGATTGAAGAACAGAAGCAGATAAAAAGATGGCATTCCGCTGTTTACCCTTCATTTATTTATTAAACAGATGATGCTCTGAAAGCACACATTGCACACACCATATTTATTTAATTGTTAAAATATCAAAGCACTAAAGGCACGGTGGAACATTGCTTCTCTTTATGTTTAGCAGTGAACATGCAGTGATTTTCTGTATCAGAGTTGGTAAAGCAAGCCTATGTGCACGTCTGATAGTTCAGATTCGTGGCTTGTGAGTATTCTTGGAGTCATCCCTGAGCATGGGTATCCAGGTTTTAATATTGGTTAGAATTCCATAGGAGTGCCTAAGGCTGGTATGCCAGCTGCATCTATTCATAGGAATCATTCACTTTTTTACATTGTCACATTACATCGATATCTATCCTTTTATCCCTCCATGGGGTAAAAGAGGAAGCAAAAAAAGACATATTCCCTAGTCACATCCCATTTGGATGTCTATAATGCACTCTGCATAGGGCTGCTACAGGAGCCAGTCACACGGACAATATAATTCCTTTTCTATAATAACTTCACGGGCTGCTTATCCATTTCCACGTCTAATTCAAAGTGCTAGTTATGACCTAAAAGGTTTGACTAGGGTCTAGGCCAGTGTTTCCCTACCTTTGGGTTTTAGACTTCAATTCCCAGAAGCCTAAGTCAATTTCCAAAGCACCAATCTGCCAATGTACTGACTTAGGTTTCTGTGATTTGAAGTCCCCCTGGGGGTGTGGGCCCCCTGTTGGGAACCACTGGTCTGAGCTATTTGAAGGACTTTATTGCCCCTGCTTCGTAAACAGGAAGAACATAGAAAAGGCCGGGCAAGAATATCCAAAAGATCAAACATTTTCATGACATGGCAAGGGAAAAAAACCCTATTACTACAGCTTAACATCCCATGCTACTGGTTTCCAATATTATAATAGAAGTGGCTAAAATACAGTTTTATAAAATAGATTTTAAAAGTTATAAAACAATAAAAAGTTTTTTAAAAATCTAATTTTTAAAAATAAAATACTATTGCACAATTGAATTGCTATATGTTAAGCAATTACCTGTTGTACATCGAGTCATGCAATACAGTATGAAATAGGTAATGTTAACAGACATATCTTAACTTGTGGCACTTCACTTCCTATAGTTACACTGTTTGCTTAACTGTGTAACAGGATTTCAGTCAACATATGAAATTCAGGAAATGAACATGTCATTATGAATTCATCTACATTTTTTGAAGCCTTCATTAATGTTCACTTTGATCTCTGTTGGGATTTTATAGCAAGCCTCCAGTCAGTCCTAACACTTTGCCTATCATTTTCATTGCAGGGTTCAAACACTATTTCTTCCCCTGGATATAAATGCAAAATAATCTTGAACACCTATTTCATGTAAGGATTGTGAGTTTTAATTTTTTTCTCTACATCAGTAACCAAATGAAACTGCACCCAGGAAGGAAGACCCAACTGTTTATATAAAGAGAGATCCAGTTTATATTTTTTTCCTCAGGTCTCATTACTTTTTCCTTCCTGAATCAGACCTCACAATTATTCACAACAGGAAAGCAGATCTGTTATGAGAGTAAAGTGAACTAAAAATGTAATCAAGGTAAGCCTAACTTACTTGTAGTAATGATATGTGATATCTATTGTATAGGATATTACTTAAACCTTTGATGCCGTAGCCTAGGGCAGTGACGGCAAACCTTGGCACTCCTGGTGTTATTGAACTTCAATTCCCAGAAGCCCTGATCAGCAGGTGTGTTGACTTAGGATTCTGGGAATTGAAGTCCAAGAACACCGGGAATGCCAAGGTTGGCCATCACCCGCCTACAGGCTTTTTCTACTGATTTCAGAGAATCTTCATAAGACTTTACCCAAACTGTGACAAATACAAATATGCACAAAATAATTGCAAAATGTGGTTCCACAGGGCATAACCTTTTTCTGTATTCAAAGTGCTATTATCAATCCATTTTTATTTTCTCTGTTGAGAGATATTTACTATGTTACAATCCTGCTGTAATAAAATATTTGCATCAATTCTAATGCAGTGCACATTACGTACTTACAACAGGTACCTATGTCAAGAACAAAACAAAAAGAATTTAGATCAGGGTCAGCAACTTTTTTAGGTCGGGACCGGGTGACGCTCCCTCAGACAGTTGAGGGGCCTGGACTGGTGGATCCCCAGCAGTACATGCTACTATAAACAAGTCCACAGCTGTTGTAAATGCATTTATGATAGCCGTAAAATGAGTCCATGCCCGATTCCGCTGGTCGCGGCAGAGCTGGGGTGAGGGCGGGGCCAGATGATTTGGCACCATGGACCAGATCTGGCCCACAGGCCATAGGCTGCCAACGCGATATAGATGATATATTTATACAGTGTTTCTTTTACAAATAATTTTTTTTTGATAATCAGCCAATCTCACTTTTTTGTCGGTGTTCAGTCTCATAGTCGTGTCCAACCCTTTGTGACCCCATGGCACCACTCTTCTCCACCATCATCCTTAACCCACCCAGCTTTGTGCCCATTGTGTCAACAATGCCATCTAGCCATCTCATTCTCTGCCATCCCCTTCTTCTTTTGTCCTCAACCTTTCCCATCATCAAGACCTTCTCAAGTGAGTCCTCTTTTCTCATTTGATGTCCATAGTACTTTAGCTTCATCTTCAATATTTGACCTTCCAAGGAACAGTTGGGGTTGATTTCTTTTAAGATCAACCTATTGGTTCTCCTTGCTGTCCAAGGTACTCTCAACATTCTCTTCCAGCACCACATCTCAAAGGCATCTATTCTTCTGCACTCAGCTTTCCTAATGGTCCAACTCTCACAACCATACATTACTAACAGAAATGCCATTGCTTTGATTATGCGGACTTTTGTTTGCAAGGTGATGTCTCTACTTTTCACTATGTTCCCCAAATTTCTCATAGCTTGTCTCCCAAAATCAGTTGCCTTTTTATTTCATGGCTGCAATCACCATCTACAGTGATCTTGGATCCTAAGAATGTAAAGTTTATCACTGTTTCTACTTCTTCCCCATCTATTTTCCTGTTAATGATAGGGCCTATTGCCATTATCTTGGTTTTCTTGATGTTAAATCTCAAGCCACTTTATGTTAATGTTTTTATTTATAAAAGAATGGAATATAACATAAATGGCTTAGACCTAAAACATGAGGGTATTAGAGTGATCAGTACTTCAAGATATAGAGTTGCATTTTCAAAATTGATATGAATGCTTTTAATTAACACCAAACTATAGATTTCCCCAATGTAAAGAAATGAGGGGAGGGGATAAATTCTATATTTGGAGTACACTTTCACATATCAATTTACATAAATATATGGGCTGTAAGTAAGGTCTGAAGATTACTGGAAATATTTTAACAATTCATTATTACTGTACGCATATTTATTCAGGACTCTCACTTTTCCTACATTAAAACATAATTTGCTTATTTTTATCAAATACAAATATAATAATATCATTCATAGTACCACACATTACTGATTAGTTTGTTCTTAGCTGAAAAGAAACTGTTAATCTTTTCTTCCTTAAAAAAATACTTAGGAAGAATCACCTGCATACGGAGTCTGGTTTTTCCTCAGTGCTCAGGAGATTTCAGCAACAAAATCAATGTATGCATGTTCAGAGCAGTTTTCAGAGTTTTGTAAGACAAATCTTTCAAATGGGAGTTAGTTTAATGCTATTGAGCTGAGTTTCGATCTGTCAGGCTGAATGAACAACACAGAAACAGTTCGCTTACTACTGTTCACACTACAGGAGGTTGTAATCAGGTAAAGTTCTGTGCAAATACAGCTGTGTTATCTGGTACTTCTCAATAAACTCTCACCTCAGGCAATCCAACAGTCATTGTTTAAACAAACAAACAGATACATAGTTATTATGATGTGTAGTTATTTAGATTCTTTTTGTGTAGTAATGGAGATCAATTAAATCTGTCCCAGTAGCATGTATATACAGTAATACACTGGATAACGATTGGATCTGATAATGCTAGAATCGGATAACGATGCAAGTTTTTTGGGAAAAAAACTTGCATCAGATAACGATTCTGGATAACGATCTTTTAGCGTTACCTGAGCCAATCATCTGGGGGTGGGGGTGGGGTGGATTAGGTAACACGCATTTCCTCCCAACTGTACTGCACTCACAACAATTCTTGCAAGCGCAGTAGGGTCCAGAGGAAAGGCATCACCCGAGCTGAACTGAGCTGAGGCTAGGGATCACCAGCCGCAACTTGGTTTGGCTTGGGTGACAATCTCTCCCCACCTCTTCTTGCAACTCAACACGACCCTTAGCAAGCGCTAAGGCTCATGTCGGGAGGTGAGACAAGGTGCCCAATTGCGCACCACAAGGGACAAACCGTGTGATCGGGGAAGTCTTCTCGCCATCTGACACGAGCCTTAGCAAGGGCTAAGGCTCGTGTTGGGTGGCGAGACAAGGCACGCAATCACGCGCCACAAGGGACAAACCACACGGTTTGTCCCTTGTGGTGCACGATCGGGAAATTTCTCGCCACCTGACACGAGCCTTAGCAACCACTAAGTCTTGTGTCAGGTGGCGAGAAGTTTCCCGATCCCGCGCCACAAGGGACAAACCACACGGTTTGTCCCTTGTGGCACGCGATTGGGAAACTCTTCTCGCTACCCAACATGAACTTTAGCAAGCGCTAAGACTCGTGTTGAGTGGCGAGACAAGGCGTGCGATCGGGCGGTTTGTCCCTTGTGGCGTGCAATCGGGCGCCTTGTCTTGCCACCTGACACGAACCTTAGTGCTTGCTAAGGCTCATGTCGGGTGGTGAGAAGAGGTTTGCCCCTGGAAGTCAAGCTAGCGATAGCTATCCTAGGGTCAGTTTGACTTCAGGGACAAACTGCGCGGTTTGTCCCTGATGTCAGGTTGTTTTTTTTTTTAGCATTGTTCAATGCATGCATCGGACAACGCTAAAAATCGGATAACATCATGACTTGTGAAACCAAGTCATAACGTTATCCAGTGTTCTACTGTATGTGAAAAGCTGTGGAGATTCCTGGCAGCATTACAGATTTCAGGATTCCCGTCAGCATTTTCATATAGAAGTTTACAGCCAATCTGTGTCATCTACAATAAATTCATGAATAATAATAATTACACACAGAAGTAACACATACAGTTAAGTTACCTTTGGCATATACTGTATATACCCAACTTATACTCATCAACTAACCTGAGGGTCCCCAAACTGCTACCATAAAAACTCAAAAACATACCCACACAAATATCTAAATTAATTAATTTTACTGTATTTTCATGCATTTTAACTATTGAAACTCACTAGCAGCTGCTGTATTTTCCACCCCGACCTATACCTTGGGCCACTCTATTTTCCTAGTTTTAGAGGTCCAAATTAGGTACCTCGACTTATATTCGGGATGACTTATAGTTGAGTATATATGGCACATTTTTTTCTGAACATTTAAGCATATACAGAAAGATAGAAAGAGGTAAGACCTGGACCTTTGAGTAGGAAGGACAATGGCCTAAGGGTTTCTGGATCTATATCAAAGTTAACTTTTCAACTCATACTGTTAGATCTATATCAAACTAAATTAACTGATTACCCAATACACAATGGATTCCAGTGACATCACACTTATAGGAAGAGGGGCAAAAAAGTTTGTTTGTTTTTTCAACTGTGGTAACATGAAAAATTAACACATGATCTTTAAATTAAAATTGTCACAAAGTAGTTGAAAGCAGGTTTGTGCAAAATTTGTACTATACATACAGTACTTGAATTGAAAGTAAAGTAATTAATTATGATATAGTACTAGGTTTGTCAGTATGCATATATACTTTGTTCCTTTTAATGTAGAGTATGAATATTAATCTTAGAACTGCAGAGATGGTAGGGACCGCATAGATCAGTGGTGGTGAACCTTTCTTGGGCTGAGTGCCAAAAAAGATGTGGGGGCAGCCATCATGTGTGCCACCCACATGACATCATTGCATACACATGTGCACCACGAATTTACATCACCCCCAGCCCTCGCTAATGCCAGGCAAGATCCCCCCAATCTGTTCTTCTCCCTGGCAGGCTTCTCTGGGGTTGGGATCTTGCCTGGTGCGTTGGTGATGTTTAGTCCAAAACCACTGCTAATGTGCCTGGCAAGATTCCCCCACTACCAACCAAATCTTCTCCCCAGCACCAGGAAAGCTGAGAGCACTCTATTCCTTCTCTCCCCCTTCCGTTCATGCCACTTTGCTTTGTGGGGAAAGAGAACTTTTGGCTTTCCTAGTGCCCAGTGGGGTGGTCTGCAGCAGGGAGGCAAGTGGGTCTGGCAAGGCGGGGACAACGTGAGACAGAGGCACATGCAGAGCATGCAAGGGAGAGTAAGAGGCCCCAGGACTCCTCTTGTCCTATTGCTGCCACCTCCTCTCCCCACACCTGGCTAATTTCTTACTTTCAAACTGCTAAATTGGCAGGAGCTGCAACAGAGACTAGCACTCATTCTGTCATGCAAGAAATTACAAGTCGATAAATAGGGACCACTTCGGTGGGAAAAAGATCTTAGGGACGTGAAAGGAGCTTCATTCAGGCATCCCCTGAACAGAGTTCTTCCAGCAACAATCCTTTCAAATCAGAAAGTTCCTTTGTGTGCTTCTGACACAATAATAAAACAGCAGGTCCTTTGCAGCCTGATGGTGAAAGTGGAACTGCTTTATTTTAATGTTAGTGACAGAGTATTTCCAGAGCAGATTTGCCCCTGCCACACCCTTGCCTTCAGTGTTGATGATTTGTGGTTTGGGGACCCAGAAAACACAGGCAGACAGTTCTTGTAAGGCAACAGAAGAACTTTTACTTACGAGGTGAGGTGCAGGAAAAATATTTACAGTGATGGCAAAAATAACAAGCTTAGCTTCAGCATTCAGGAACGACATATATACAAAAAGTTCACAGTTTTTAGAGAGTTCCAGCTCTCTCTCTCTGTTTACCCAGTAAGCTTATCACTGAGTCCTTGTTGGTTTTTTGCAGACGCTTGCAGACCTTGAGTTGAACAGTTGTTATGCAACTTCCTCCTCTGCAGCACGACTTTGCAAAGTTCTTGGTAGAAGCAAGCACCAAGACAAAACACCAACTATCCAGCTGTTTGTATCCACTGACACAAAAGTCACTACCATGAAGTGGCAAAGTCACAAGGTGACTGGCCCATAAGGTTACATTCATTATGAGCACTTCCAGCAAGGTGAGCACTCCATTAAGGTGAGGCAACTTGGCTTTGGGCGTGCCTCTTCTTATGCACAAGAGGCTTCTTCATTAGCTGCTGATCCTGAGCAGCTGGCCATTCTCTAGAATAGTCCTTAAATATATACACAACCATTTATCCATGATGCAATATGTGCCATGCCCAGGCACAGTTACTAACAGTTAGCTTTTGTGGATCAAGCCACTCTTTTAATTATTGTGTCAGAAGTCAACAAGGGTGCTTTCTGAGTTGAAAGGATTATTGCTGGAAGCAGGGCCATAGCCAGGATTCTAGAAGTGGATGGGCGAATATTTTTTCAGGATGGGCAACAATGTCATATATATAAGTGGCCAGGAGTTTGAGGGTGGGCAGTGGCCACCCTGGCCATCCCCTGGCTGGAACAACTCCGCTCAGGGGATGCCCAATCCCAATATCTCTTCTTGCATGAGGAATGAGCATCCATCTCTGTCACAGCTCCTACCAACCTAGCAGTTTGAAATTAAGAAATTGCACAAGAGTAATAATGCACTCTTATGCACCTTTAGATGGGGAGGGGGGAAAGACTACTATCTAAAGGGTAGGGGGAGATAAGATCTCAGTCACTTTACTCAGTTGTTTTTAAAAGGAGATTCCAAAGGACAAAAAACACAACAGAGACGAACTGCAAAGCCATTGAAACCCAGGGACTGAGATCTCCTGTCTCCCTGGGGAGGGGAGAAGACTACTATAGAAAGGGGAGGGGAGATAGGGAGATCTAAGTCACGCTTCCTCATTGACAATCGAGTCTTGCACTTTGCTCAGAGGGGTTTTTCCTTGAACAGTGGAAAAGGGAAGGTGGGGTGAATACCCGGAATCCCCCCACCCCATTTCTCTAGTATTCTTGCTTTCTGTTGCCTTTAAACCATTCACAGTCATGCTCATAATGCTGAAGGGGGGCAGGGAGATCTTGTGATTGTTGTAGAACTTTTGGGCACCCTTGCAAAGTTACACAAGCCCATTTTTTTTCCTAGCAGGCAGGTCTGGGGCTATTTATAGATGGCCTGCAACGATGCACCTTTTTGGCCCCGACTTTTCCTGCCTTTTTCTCTCCCGCCTCGCTTGCATGGGTCCTGAACTCCCTGAGAGACCAACAGGGAAACCCAGCTCTGTGGAGGAGGTCCTTGTCTCTCCTGCCGCCACCCCCCCCCCCCAAAAAAAAAGCCCAGTCCAGCCTTGTCGGAATCCCCCAGGTGGGTGAAGGCATCACAGCCACCCTGGGCTTCCGACAAGGCCCTGCTGCCACAGTGCCCACAGCCCTAGAGCCCACTCACCTCCCCCAGCCACTGGGGATATTGAAATCCCTACCTTGAGGGGATGAGACACCCTCTGAGGAAAGAGGAGCAGCATGCTGTCTCTCCATCTCCTAGGTAGGAGGTGAATGTCTGGCCACACCTCCTGGGTGGGATTTCAGCGTCTCTGTTGGGAGAGAGAGCCAGGTGGTAGAAGAGGCTGCACTGCCATTGGCAGTGCAGGGAGTGGTGTGGAGGTGGGGGCATGGCTTACTCGATGTCTGCACATGCTGACTGAATTGGCTCTGCGTGCCACCTTGGGCTCGTGTGCCATAGGTTCGTCATCATGGCCATAGATCATTGAGTTCAGCCCCTATAAAGGAAGCACAGCGGAATCGAATCCCAAACTCTGGCTTTGTAGCCAGATACCTAAAACACTGAGCAATCTAGAACAGATCACCGTTCCAAAACATTAATCTAGCATGGATTGCCATTCTAGAATGCAGGTAATTTGTAGCTTACTTTCACTCTGACTTGGGTGTCAGTTATGCTTTACCTTTTGTGTGTGCAAAAGAAGAGTTACTATTGCATTCTTTGCTAAAAATAATGTTAACATGTAGAGCATACAATTTCTGATTCAATGTGATGGATAATGTCTTAATGACTCAATGCCATCATTTTGGTTATTCTCTATGTAAAACAAGATGTACTATACAGTACTTCTCTCCAATAAAATAAAATTCAATTTTATAATAATCATCAATGCTATTTATATTCAAAAATTCTTTGCTAACCCATTTTAGGTGAAAAACCACTTACAATGTTAGAATTAAAGAGAATTTTTATAAAACAATATGGATATGGTATATGACTCCAAGACATTTGAGCTATCATGATACAAAATATTTAGAAGATTGTTGGAGATGTAAAAAAGAGGTTTGAACGTGACTTCATTTATGGTGAGAACATAAGATTGTGAGGAAAATATGGGAAAGGTTTTTCTATGGATATTAATGAAATACTGTCTTAACAATTTGGAAATATATCCTAAAATAGCATTACAGTAAAACCTCAAGTTGAATTTGTTCGTAAGTCGAGGCATTCCTATAGGGGTAAAGAAAAAGCCCCCACTCCACCCTCCAAAAATCAGTCAAACCAGCCAAAAACAACAGCATTGAAAGGAAAGCATGCATAATTAATATGCATAATTAATAATTCTTACCCTAAAGAAGCTTTTTAAATGGACAGAAAACTCAGAAAAATACAGCTAGAAACTGCAACTAGCAGCCATTTTGGCAGCAAAACTCCAGACAAATAACTCCTCTCTAAGCACTCTACTGTCACGTACAGGGCTCTGAAAGGCTGTCTGTGTATAAAATATAAACGCATAGGGGAAATGGCGTTTTTTGCTTCAATCGAGGCAACATAGAGGAAAAAGAATTAATTTGTAAGTCGGGGCATGTTCGTAACTCAAGGTGGATTTCAGTGCAGAACCAATTCGTAAGTCGAATTATTCATAAGTAGGGGCATTCGTAAATCGGAGTTTTACTGTATTATATCATTTTGGAAATACGGAGTTAGAATGGCAAAAGAAAGAAATGATTACAGTACAAGTCACAGCAGCAAAATTAATCATACGGTAGTTTAAAAAATAGAAAGCAGACTTTGATTTTGATCTTGTTAAATTGTTTAAAGTATGGAATATGGATATTAATGAGAAATTAACTTGTGAAATAAGGGTAAAAAAGGGATTCATGAAGAAAATGACTTTAGACTTGGAACATGGAGATAATTTTTGGAATATGTAATAGTGAAAGGGAAAGGGAGAAAGCCAGAACAAGATATATTATCCTTTTGGAGGTGAAGAAACATGGCAATGCAATAATATAAAAAAACAATCATTTGATATTGTTTAAAAGTCCCAAGGATGGGGCAAAAATGTAGATATTATAATGTTATGTAAGATGTTTATATTTTGTGTCTGTCTGTAATTTCTTTTACAAATAAAATAAAACCTATTTACAAAATGTTTTATTATAAATAATTCCCTTTAACTGTAAACATTAATTTCCATCTGTTTAGAATTGATAATGGGCCACTGCAAAATACATGTGGTTATATACTACGAGATCACCTTAGATCAGGGATTCCCAACCAGATGTGGCCCAGGGCACCATTTCATGTGCCCCCTATCGCCTCCACCACAGCAGGAAGTGCCATGTGGTGGAGGAAGGGCAAAATGGCCATCTGGCCCCCAAATCTGTCTGAGGGAGTGTGCCTGGCCCCCAGCTTTAAAAGTTTGAGAACTCCTGCCTTAGATGCTGGAAAAGTATATACATATGAAGTGTACTAGTTTATAAATAACAGGAGCCACATTGCAGATGCTTGCTCCGGCATTTAGGATTTGGGTTGATAATTGTGCTGATGATTGAGTTTAAGGGCCAAACTGTCATTTTGTGAATGGAAGTGGCATGTAGCAAATGGACTGTTGAATGAAATTTTAAAAGACAGGGTAATCAATCAGGTAGAACAATTGATTTCATTGTATGGAGAGAGAACATCAAGGATTTATCTCTTTTCTTTTGGAAGAGGCATGGTCAAAGTGCTGCTACTTGATCAAATATATACCAAAATCTTGGATTTCTCCAGAATTTCTGCCTATGGGATACCCTCACATACAGTAAAACCTCATATAACACTAAAACCTGGTTCCACAAGTCTTCGTGTTATATGATTTTTAGTGTTATCTGATCCTCTATGGGATCCATAGAGATACATTGTAACCACACAGGCTTTTGCGGTTGTTATCTGAAGCATCCCATAGGATCTTAATGTTATCTGATGCAATTCTTCCCCCCAGATTCCTTGATGTTATGCGATTTTCGTGTTATTCGATACTAATGTTATATGAGGTATTACTGTACTTTTAAGAGGAGAACTGAAAGCAACTAGATATTTGGCACACTGTTTCAGTCTATCGATTTAGGGAGCAGCTACATAGGTTATTTACTCCATAGTTTGCATCAGAATTAGCACAAATGAAGCCAAATTAAAACTAGTGACTACAAAACACAAAGCTAAGCACAGGGCAGCCCAATGGGGAATCATCTCTTTTTAGCGGTGTATCATCTTTCTTTTAGTTCAGCCAGCAGGGGTTATTTAATTTTGCTCATTACTGGCATTGCTTTTCTTTGACTTCTGCTCTGCTTGGATTCCTGATCTGATACTAAGAAGAACTCACATGAGTGTCAGTACCCCTCAGTTATGCCTTCAAGTAAGCCTTTAATTCACCAGTCAGTATGTACTAACATTTGATGAATGAAGTATTAGTTCAAAAGATACCATAAGGAACGCCAATCAGAAAGAAAAGGAAGATGTATCCCACCCAGCTCTGTTCCCACTGCATCCACAATACCATCTAGCCATCTCATTTTTGGCCGCCCCCTTTTTCCTTTGCCCTCCACCTTTCCCAGCATCAAGGCCTTCTCAAGTGAATTCTCTCTTCTCATTTGATGTCCAAAGTACCTTAGCTTCATATTTACTATTTGACCTTCTAAGGAGCAGTCAGGGTTGATTTCTTCTAAGATTAACTTATTTGTTCTCCTCGCTGTCCAGGGGACTCCCAAAACTCTCCTCCAACACCACATCTCAAAGTCATCTATTCTTCTGCGCTCAGCTTTCCTAATGGTCCAGCTCTCACAACCATACATTGCCACAGGGAATACCATTGCTTTGACTATGCGAATACATAAAATAAAATAAATTTAAAGTAATATCAGTTGTAGGGTTTAGGTTTCAAATTCCTTTATTACTAAATTTCTCTACTGTATTTTGTTTTATGTTTCCCCCCTTTTTGTTTTTTTCCAACCTAACCAATCATAAATTTTAGGGGGGAAATGAATGACTTAAGAAAACAAATAAAATATCTTTATTGAGTTATTCAAAATAAATGTGAATTTAAAAAGCAGAAAATTATTCAGAGAAATCATTATGAGCCAAAATGAACAGTGGAGTTATCCATTTGTTTAGTAATAGCAATGAATCAGGCTCTGTATAGAACACTATGAAAATTCTGACAACTTTTTCAAAGCAGAGCCAACAACTGACATGAGGCCTTTTTCAAAATCATCAGCTGCCTAAGGAATGTAGGCTATATATGGCAAGAAGGATGCTCTTTTTCATTTCTGAGCATAGAGTCAGCAGAAAACTGATGTATAACTATCTTCTTCACAAGGATGTAAAACAATGAAAAAAATTTAGATACTGTATAGCCAATAACATCTTTATTCCTTCATCACTGCTTGGGACTGGTGAGAAGTAGAGGCCAAACTCTCTGAATGAGAGCCTTTTTGCATTCTTACACACATTTGAGAAAATTAATTCTCAGTCTTTGTAGAAATTATATTCCTTTCCTTTTTTTGATCAATTGAAATTTTATAAATCCAAAACAGCAGCATTTTGTAGTCACCTCCTATATATAAAATGTATTCCTTGCACAGTCATGCACATTTTTAGGATTTTTCACTTCACAATAATCTGAGAGCTAGGTACAAATAAAGTGAAATGAAATCCAACAAGCTATCATTGAAAATTCAGTGATAAAAACTTAGTAACTGTGATGAATCTGATACTGACTCAAACTACATTTGACTTTTAGTAATCATCCTCAGTTGCCAACATCCTGTCTGCACAAAGTGAAGAAGTGCTGGAAGCTTGCCCTCCCAAATATATGAGATGGTATTTTCAGTGGGATTCATGGAAAGGCTATTTAACTAAGATGAAGTATGTCTTGCTCTACAGCAGAAGAGACATCAAAACGGACACCTCTTTTTGGCTATTCAAGTCAAATACTGATTTTCATATTGCGAAGCCACCAAGGGTCTCCAGGTGGAGCCTATGTTGGTCTGGAATCTTCTCTAGAGCTCTTATATGGGGCCTAGCAGCCCCACATAAGCAAGCCTGAGACTCAACATAAAAAAAAACCAATATAATGGCAGCAAGCCCTACCACTCCCTAGAAAATAGAAGGGGAAGAAATGGAAGCAGTGACATTTTTTATCTACCTAGAATCCAAAATCACTGCAGATGGTGACTGCAGCCATGAAATAAAAGACGCTTACTCCTCGGGAAGCAAGCTATGAGAAACCTAGGGAACATAATAAAAAGTAGAGACATCACCCTGCCAACAAAAGTCCACATAGTCAAAGCAATGGTATTCCCAGTAGTAATGTATGTTTGCGAGAGCTGGACCATAAGGAAAGCTGAGTGTAGAAAAATAGATGCCTTTGAAATGTGGTGCTGGAGGAGACTGTTGAGAGTATCCTGGACAGCAAAGAGATCAAATAAATCGATCCTGAAGGAACTCAACCTTGACTGCTCCTTTGAAGGACACATATTAAGGAAGAAGCTAAACTACTTTGGCCACCAAATGAGAAGAGAGGACTCACTCAAGAAGGCCTTAATCCTGGGAAATATAGAGGGCAATAGGAGAAGGGTGGTCCATGGGGTTGCAAAGTGTCGGACTCGACTGTGTGACTAAACAACAACAACAGAAAAGCAGCTGTACAGTCCTGCATGACTTAGAGCAGCTGCTCCCAGGCTGAGGGCTTCAGTCCTGCAGGACTTAATAGGGCAGCTGCAAGTCCTGACACTAGTGGGTTTGTTTTACACACTTCTGCTCTATGTTTCTTGAAGTGAGATGTTAAAAGTTTTCTGCTACCAAAAATCCCGAGAAAATATAGGAGTGAAAACTCAATACTTAAGAAGCTAGCCATTCCTCCTTAGTTGGAAGAGAATAACTCTTCATATTGGCTCAGGTGTCTGGCTGGCCATACAACTAAATATGTGGTATTGTTCAAAGGAGATCTGATATTCAGTCACACAAGTAGTTGAAGACTATGCTTTAGCACTGAGAATTACACCAGAATGCCCTGGCTGAGATGCACAACAGTAAGAAAATGTGAACAGCTTGAAATTAATTAGGTGTCCTTTGGTGAATTAATTCCTGCCCTACATGGACTTACGAAATAGTGAATTTTTCCTTTCAGAACTCCACTAGCTGACTCATGTGTGCTAACTGAATAAGAATGTTTGTAGCATGTGGGATCCAAATACAGTAATACCTCGGATAACGATTACATTGGATAATGCTAAAATCAGATAACGATGCAAAGATTTTGTAAAAAAATATTCATCAGATAATGATCTTAGAAGAAATCAACCCTGACTGCTCCTTAGAAGGTCAAATAGTAAAGATGAAGCTAAAGTACTTTGGACATCAAATGAGAAGAGAGGATTCACTTGAGAAAGCCTTGATGCTTGGAAGGGTCGAGGGCAAAAGAAGAAGGGGACGGCCCAAGATGAGATGGCTAGATGGTATTGTAGAGATAATGGGCACAGAGCTGAGTGAGTTGAGGGGGATGGTGGAGGAGAGGAGTGCCTGGCGGACAGTGGTCCATGGGGTCGCAGAGGGTCAGAATCGACTGTGTGACTGAACAACCAAAAAAAAGAATTATCTGTTAGTGTTATCCAAGGTAATCATTCATAGTGGCGGCATGGCTGGGAAACCGAATGGGGGCTCCCTGTTTGGCTTTCCAGCCACGCTGCTGCTGAGAAGCCGACGGGGGACTCCCCCATCGGCTTCCCAGTCATCCTGCAGCTGCAGGCGTGGGGTTCCTCTCACAAGCAAAGGGCTATCCCAGCATCGGCTAGCCCTTTGCTTGCAAAGGGAATGTGGTTTTCGATGTCCCCCAACTTACCCGGGCAGTGCTGCAAGGCAAAATGCCAGGGTTCTTTCCCTGCCATTTTGCCTTATCACAGCACCCGGGTAGGTCTGGGGATGTCAGGAACAGTGCGGATTGAGTCCCCCAACATCTCCAGAGACAGCAGGGGTGGTGGGGAGCCCGAAATTGGGTGGGGGGACTCCATCCTGACATTTTTTTCTGCCCATTTCAGGCTCTCCACTGCCCCTGCCACCTCTGGGGTTGTTGGGGGACCCAATCCACGCTGTTTCTGATAATCCCCGACCTAACAGGGTGCTGCGATCGGAGCGTGTGTTCAGCGCTTGGGTTGGGGGTGTGAATGGGCACGTTCCCTGGATCAACCCCCAACCCAAGCACCGATTGCACGTTGTGATCCGCCTGCCTCTTTGGAAAGGGCAGTGGGGTTTCCACGCATGGAATCCCCACTGCCCTTTACAAAGAGGCAGGTGGATCAACTCCATGTGGACTTTTTTAAAACATTGTGCGATCAATGCATTGCACGTTAAAAACTGGATAACGATGAGACTTGTGGAACCAAGTCTCATCGCTATCCGAGGTACTAGTGTACTCTTCTATTTCATTGAAGGAGGATTCATTAAATTATGCCTATAAGATATTTAAAACTTGCAACAAACGATGTAAGGCATGAATCTTTTAATATTTTAAATAGAAAATAAATAATAGTAGTTAAGAAACAGAAATCTCTTTACACAAGGAAGAAGAGTTAAAGGAGTGCTCAGATAAGAATTGAAGGAAAAAATTACTTGTATAGCTGTACAATTTAGAAGCTCAAATAACTGGGATGACGGCAGATATACATAAGTTACAGCTAACAGCCATGGCTATTACCCCGGGCTAGCAATTGGACTAATTTACAATATACTTAATCTTAGCCAAAAGGCTAACTTGCTAATCAAAGCTTATTTCTGAAAAGGTGGTTTTTCACACAATAAAAGTAGAATCTAATACCTTTCAAAATATGAAAAAGAAAAAGAAAAAAATAAAGAAAAGGGGGAAAGACACCAAACAGAACTAGAAAGAAAATAATGGCACCACAACAAAATGTTCCAGTTATAAATCAGTGACTTTAATTTTAATTCTTATTGTAATGAATGTGTTTTTAATTTTTTTAAATTGTAAGCCACCCTGAGTCCTCAGATAAAGGGTGTTGTATAAATGTAATAAAATAAATAAATAAATAACAGAATTTTAAGGACTCTACAGTGAATTACTTCTTCAGATAAAGCATTCTACAGTAGTGGTATTACCACTGAGAAAGCCCTTTCCTAATTACCAACAAATCTTCTAAAAATCCTAAAATTGTACATCAAGCCATTCTAAGTGCTTCATCCAGGTCACCAGATGGAGCAGATTGAACCCATTTACAGCCAGCAAGATGAATTTCTAAGCACCCATGATTCATATCTCATTGCAACAGAAATATGAAAATCAAATCATATCCAATTTTGACTATTGTCTATCAAATAAGTCACAGTGGTCTAAGGCTCGCTGCATTTTCATTTTTGAGGAAATTAGATTACGAATATCTCACAACCATTCAAAAGAGCTAGAATAGATGGCACCCTGTAGATGCAAACATGATGGCAAATACTGATTTATTTGTCACATCATTGCTTTCAAGTTTTGGCTTTCATGTTTTGCTAAGTTATATTACAACTGGATTTGGGTCACACTTTTTGCACTTTAACTCTGCCTATCCTTCATGCTAAGTCCATGCAACCTTCCAGGAAAAGTAAATTATAAACCTAACAGAAAAGAAAAATGTGTCTCTGAACAACTGTAGCAACCTTTAGTCTTAAATCCTCCTGTGGGGGGGGGGGGGATTAAAAATATAGTGGGAGCACTGGAAAAGTTCAGTAATAAACCAATTCTTCAACTAGTCTGAAGCCAAATATTGCAACATCACGGCCCAATTTGCAGGCAAGAAAAAAATGGGATGTTATTTTCAGAAATTCCTTCAAGGATAGAAGAAACACTACACGTTTTTGAAAGCTGAAACTTGTCAGAAAAAGTTATTCTTGCGTCTAAAAATATTAGAAATAAATTACCACGAGAAGAAGCAGGTCTCATCTCTCCAACATATGCTTTCCTATTCTGAATGAATTTGCCATGACCCAACATTAGTTCAGGGCAATGGAGAGGATAATTTTCCCCTTCTTTCCCAAATAATGATCTCTCATATTATTATTTTTTAATTCTGCAGGCTCAGTCTTGAATGAGAACCTTCCAAAACAGAATCTTACCTCAGTTTTAGTATGAACATGAATGCCATGTTCAATGGCAAGAAATCATTCTTCCAAAGAATTATGATTGTAGTTCTTCCTGCATTATATGAGTATCCTATACTGTAAGGCATTAATAAAAAGATTTATCTAATAGACCTGAATACTGGAATCCTCTCACCAACCATTAGCATCCACATATGCTAGCAACTCACCTAGGTTAGTAGCAGACAGTGGGACTTTTAGGCTAGATGAGTGAATGAATTGCTTCCTTGACTCTTATATTCACTCTAGTTTAAGTGAAAATACTGAAGGCGCTATATATAAAGTCCATCTGGTTGTAACCTTTCAGGGAACAATTGAACAAACAGCCTTTATTAATCACCTCTTTTTTATACCAATGTCATACAAGTGGTAGATAAAATTCTGCAAAACCACTGTGAACCTTTGACAGGGAAGTGCCCACACAGCAGCAATTGCAAAGTGCTGAGACTAATAAATTCTGATTTTCTGGGCCTCAACAATCTTACTGCAACAGCATCCACTATACAGTATGAGGTTTGACTGTATAGTTCTGATAGTTCTACATAGATGGTGGAGCTATGGTTGTCATGGTAGAAATAAGACCATGAACAAATGCAATATGGTGAGGGAAGTGGGAATTAGGGCTCCTCGCTTTCATCTCTTTTGTCTCTTAATCATAAATCAGCACAGTTCTTGATCATATTAATGTTGATTAATAATTAACCAAGTAATTATTTAAAATAATTTATTACTTATTTAATAATTAGTAAAATTTTCACAAAAGAGATTTTAGGTTTTGTGGCTAGAAAAACAAATTTATTCAACCTATGGATTACTATTTTGAGATGATAATATACTTCTGTTTGTGATGAGGATAGATAATAATGAATGTAGACACTCTGGAGTTTTCTAGGTGTTGCAGATAACATGTAAGGTTAACTAAGAGAATATAGAAATTTTTGGTTTCCAATCATGGGCTAGATCAGTGGTTCCCAATGTGGGGCACATGCCCCACAGGGAGACTTCAATTTCCAGAAGCCTAAGTTAGCATACTGTTTGATCAATGCTTTTGGGAACTGATTTAGGCTTCTGGGAATTGAAGTCCAAAAACCAAAGGTTGGGAAACACTGGGCTAGACTCAAGTACATCAGTGTTTGGCATATTACAGCTACTTATTGTCCCTGATATTTCCTTTTCTCTGTAGAGTGATCGCTTAACAGATTGATCAATTGTATAGAGAACCATTATCTCATAAATGAAGGCAACTACATGGGCCGTTTACCCTTCAAGTTATATCTGATTAGGAAAAGGTTAATTAGAATTAAAATTGGCAACTATGACATTAAGTTTATGTTCGGAATCCCACTGTAGAATTTTCTCTTTTGAGCTGTGAATCTATTTTTTTTTAATCAAACATCAAAGGTGGTCTGATCCAATGTAAAGGGGTGCCTAAAGAAGTGTCAGTTCCCTTGATTTGAACACTGGTTATGTCCTTGGGAAAAAGAAAGCTATCAAATCAGCGTTGAAATACAGTGTTGCCAGGGCACTCAGGAGAATTATTATTATTATTATTATTATTATTATTATTATTATTATTATTATTATTATTATTATTATTATTATTGGGGGGAAGAGAATGGCGGAAATGGCTAATTAATACCTTGTTGGCATCTTAAGACATCTTCTGTTGTTGAAGCTCCATGCAAACCAACCCCTCTATATTTTACTTGCTGAGTACTGCAAATTTTCATCTGAATGACTACAGTGATTCACCTGGGGAAATCCAATTTGATAAACTGAGAATATGCAGCAGATTAAACTATATTTTTCCTGTTGCTGAGTCCCTAGCTGCAGTACACAGTGGTATAGTCCAGTTGCAGATTTACTACGGCTTGTCAAAAACCATTTTAACAATTTCAAAACTTACAAGTATTTTACGTCACTAATTTCTACAGCACTCTTTTTATTTGTGACATAGAATACCCCACTTATTTCTTCTGCCAGAATTCCAAAATGCCAGCTTTTATTTTATAATAAACTCATGCTTTTCAAAGTAATTAAGAAAGGCATAGTTTGTATGGCAATTAAAAACCACCCAAGTGCAGATACAGTACTTGTAAGAATTATGTATTTTTTCTTTTACTGAAAGTACATACATGTACTTTTGCCTCTAGCTTAAATACAGTGAATGTTGTAGTTGGTTGCACAAGAATTGTCTCAAGAACATTAAAGCAAGCCTAACACACTGCATTCCAACTAAAATTGTTCTCTTTCTATCGTGTATTGAAACGTGATAACTGTTGGTTATAAAATTCCTTTGATTTTTTGTAGGTAATAAAATACTTCGGCAATTACTATTGACAGTTCTGGATAATCTTGAAGGCTGCCTTGCCTGAAGAAGATGAGTGTTACAAATCACTCCACTGAAAGAGGGAAAAACAGCAGCAGGCAGCAGACAGGTTTCAATTTCACAATGCTGATTATCTCATTCGTGACTCTATGCATGCCTAAATCTGAGGATCCCTCAAGCAGCTATATGGACTTCTACTTTTAAAATGCCTATTACGATTCCATACTTTTTGCTGTTTCCTGAAGACTGCCATTTCGCCAAGCTTAAATAGCAGAAAATTGCACTGCTTTTCCTCTGCCCATCTCCTCAATCTCTATTAACCTGAACAAGAACAAAGGGATATGATGGTTCGGCTGTAGGTTTGAAGTTGTTTTTCATTTACTGGTAGCCATTTCTCTGTTTCATAAATGTAGTTTAACTACAATGCATTTTAATACATTAGGAAATAAGTAGTAATGCAGAATTTTGAACCTGAAATGTACACAGTTGCACATGATATGCACAGATTCAACACTTCTTAAACTGTATCTGCACGTGTTATTTACATAAGCAGCAGAAGATAGCAGCATATTCAGAGAATGTGAAATACCTTAAATAAAGGTATGAAAAGATATTGGAATTCTTTCTATCTTGGTTGCATGAGAACAATAGGATACAGCAAAAAAAGAGAGAAAAGAAAACAAAAAAGGAGGGAGCAAAGGGGAGAAAGAAAGAAATTATTGAATCACCTGGCTTTTATGCAAACAGCATACCTTTATTAGGTGTCATAAACCGAATGATGCATTACTCTGTGGACTACTTATAGACTATGAATGCTGAGGTGAAATGAAGAACAAACAATTCTTTTGAAATAATAAAACTAAATATTCTTTAAAATCAAGTCATATTTTTATTGAATATAGAATACCTAACAGAGATTTGAAACTATTTTCTTTTACATTTTAATATATTCTTGCTTTACCTTTTAAATAATAGGAATTTGACTTATACAAATTATTATACTAAATATAAAAATTACATGCATACAGCCTATCCCAGGTTCAATTGTACCATTAAACAGAAAGAAAACCATTTAAAACTTCCAATTGACTGATCAACATTTGACAGTTCAATGTCCCTTGTAAGCAATTGCATTAAAATCCCAATGAGTTATCATACATATGTGCACACAGAAAGGTAATTTTGTCACTCTAAACTGCTTTTTCAAAATCTGCTTTGCAATGGAGGTGGGGGTGGGAAGAATATTTTTGAAAAGGACAATTGCTAGCCAACCACTGATTCCTTGCTCTAATGTCATAGCCTACTCAAATTTCCCATTATGTCTCACTGAGGCTTATATGGATAGAAAGGCTGAACTGTGGCCTTCAACAGAAGTGGAAGGGGGGTTGTTGGGGAGTTACAGCATTAAGACACACAGCTGTTGATTGAAAACTGAAAACACTAGAATAACTCACCACATGTTTTGCCTGCTTTGCTGCTAATAAAGTGTTTTGCATGCTTTCTATAAACACTGTTCTTAAGTTTTATAATCTAGTACATCTTATTAAGCTGAAGTCTGCTGATCCCTAAATTATTCATAACATGGTCCAGACTGATTAAGATTGGCTTGTTAAGGACCACAAGAAGCAATTAAACTGACAAGGCAGTGCAGCCTTGATGTATACATTTATTATCACAAGAATACCCAAAGTGAATGTCCTTATTAAGCAATGAATTTCACCTCACTGGCCTTCTACCATTGCTGCCACAGGCAGAGGGAGCTAGGAACAACATGTCAAAAGCTAACTCTGAGGAAATGCCTATCTTCAAGTGAAACCGATTTTGTAATGAACCTTTCAGTTCACTCCTGAGGTAATAAATCCTGACTGGTGCATTAATTACTTGATAACATCCCATCAAAATGCAAATGCAGCACTTGACCCATAGGAATGACTCACTAGCTGTTAACTCTTCAGGGTATACATAAATTGTCTGTTTTCTTTTATTAAACTGGGCATTTATTTCCATCTTGCAGGGTGAATGTCACTCCTACCACCCTCAGCCCCTTAGTGGCCTGACACCATCATTTGCTGAAGTCTGTCACTAGGTGCTGACTCCCTAATCGTGGTACTGGTTTCAAGCAGAAATTTCTACTGCATATCCCCCCTCCCACCTACCCCTAAGGAATCTCACATGTCAAGGACAAAGCTGTAATAGTGTTACAAAGCATGACCCCCACCTCTAAAGTACACTAATCTTTCATTTTCAATAGCAATACATTAAAAAAGGAATTTTATCCCTTGGAGTGATTAAATAAAAGCTGAACAAATCTATGTGAACCATTATCTAACATATCCAATGAGCATGTTTCTATAGAGTACTGTATTCTCTCCAAGGTATGTTTACTCATTCAAAAGATGACATTTAAATATCTTCCAGACCTAGTCAATATTTTTTATTATCAATGTGCTGAAAAATAATCAAAACACTATAGAAATGCAGAGCTTATTAGGGAAATCTAAGGTTTGCAAAATATGTTATTCTGTGGTATTTTCAGCTTGTATTATTAAATATTCTCATTTTAGTTATTGAACTTCTTCCACAATGACTGTTAATGAGGTTTATGTTTCATATTTCCTTATTCAAAATCCTGATCAGCATCAGTGGTGCTGACTCCAGTTCCCTTCCCCCAACCTGGGTCAAGCTGCATTACAGTCTTCTATTTATCTTGAAGGTTTGGTGTAAATCCTTAATTCAGGTTACTAGGCAACCCTGCAGGTGAGAAAATATAATGTTTTGGCCTACTCTGTTTTAGAGGGAAAAACCACATAGTGGTCTAATGCTTTCAAAATAGACTCTGTAAAGCATGCACTAGTAATTCTTTATTACGTTTTATAAAGCCGAGGTCAGGAGAAAATTAATTGATGCTGAAAATAATGACAGAAGGAGAGGTACCATTGAGACTTCATGTGACTGGCATGTGATAATGTGAGCAAGAATCCCAGCATGTGACTAGACTGTTGTGAAAAATATACTTTACATGAAGGAAAACCAAGTTACAAAACGTAATTAGTTTTTGACACATTTTCATATGTTATTATCTTCTCATTTGGAATACTGCCTTGGGATATCAATACACAAGCATAAATGAAAGATTGCTTATCGTAAATTTAAAATGAGGAAATTGTTGGCTTCACACTTCACATCTTTCTTGTACATGTACTTCTGAATAAAGAAAGTATTCTCTGCAGTTTAAAGAATATAAGCCACAGAAGACCAAAATTCTAAGACAGCATTCTACAATAATTTGCCACATGCCATTATACATTTACCTCTTAAAATAAATATTCTGGGATTTTAAGAAGGTCTAAAAAGTTATAGGATAATATGCAATTACGGTAAATTATTACACCCAGCAGAATAAAGTCGTCCATACAACAAACATATTTTTATTTTCCCCCCCAGTGAGGTTTATACCTAGAAGTAATTCACACTGATTACTAAATAACCCTTATAAGTCACTTTGTGTTCTGAATGGTTTTTTTTTAACTTGCTGTGAGCAAAGTTCAGTTGTACCTCGCTTAAAGAGCATAATGTGTTCCACAGGATTGCTCTTCAAGCGAGTTTGCTCTTTAAGTGAAACACCATTGTAAATTACCAATTGTGGGGGGGGGGATTGTGAACCCAGATTTATTTGTTACGTGAATTTTTGGTTGGTTTTATTTGTTAAGTGAAGCAAACATTCAGAGAAAATTCTGCTCTTTAAGCGAATTACTCTTTAAGTGAAGCACTCTTTATGTGAGGTTTGACTGTATTTCATAAACCACCAGCTCTCATGGTTGATGAATTATTCTTATTTTATGCAGTGCTGTATGATAGAGAACTAAGATAAAATATTCTGTCCACAAGCTATTCGGTATAATTCAGTAGCAGTTGACTAGTCTAGTGATAATACCTGGTTTGCAGATTGTAATGATCAGATTCTGTTTTCATTTCAAGCAGAAGCAATCTGAATACCATTGTTTTTTATTTACATACATTAGTGAGGTTCAAATGTGGCAATAGCTACAAGCAAGTTCTCTTGAAAACAGAAAGCTTGGCTTGCATAATGGGTTCCCTTTACAATTATTCACCAGTGAAGTAACAAGATAAAAATGGAAACAAAGGCAGAAAAAGAAAATGATAAAAATGCTATCAGCTAGATTAAGATAATTAATGAAATACAATAAATGTCATGTTTATATTAGTTTATATGTTTACTAATTTTAGTAACACTTCTCTGCATTAAGTTCCTAACGCTATGTCCATTTATGCTTTCCTACTGTATTATTTTCCTTCTAAAATTCACTAGAGCTGTAGCATTAGTTATCCTGTTATACATAAAACAGCATGTTGACACAGATAGTTTTACTGACATCAGTTACAAAAACTGATATTTAGAAACATCTTGTTAATACATCATTATCAAAATATTATTATACTAGTCAGGATATATAGTAAAGCCAATAGGCTTATAATAAAATACCTCTCACAGCTACATCCTTTTTACTCTGACCACAATACTGAGCCTGAATTCCCAGTAGCATCATTACTAGACATTTTCTGCCACCTTTCTAAATCTGTAAAGCTTCCTACATTTAGTGAAGATTAGGTAATGCTACAAGCAATCAATAATGGCTATCAATTCCATACCTTGTTCATAAGAACAAGTTGATTACAACTAAGTAAAAAGTATAGTTTAATATGTTTCAAAACTAGATCCTTGTCCAAATTGCACTATTGCAATAAAGACAATATTTTACATATATAATAAGAATAAAATATAAACTTAAACATGAGAAAAATACTTAGTTAAAACAGAAACTCATTTCTTGATTTTAGTATGAAGATGGAAAGAATTCACAAATGAAGAACGATGTATCAGCTACAACTGGGATTCCCCACCCCACCCCCAAGCTGTTCGTTCATTTATGGTGCATCCCTTACAGGTTTTCTAAGTAATGTTTATATACTTTCTCCTAAGTAGTTTTAAGATTTTTGACATGCTTTATGAACAATTAGAAAAAAGTCTGTTCATAGCCATAACAGGGAATGCATTCTGGGAAAGACAATTATTGCATTTGTAGCAATAAATAAACACCACAAATAAAATTGAGAATAAAAGAAAGCACTTTATTCATTCTCTAAGAAGAAATCTTTGTAAATAGATTCATCAACCTACTGATCCATTTTGGATACTACACTAAACAATGGTTTGGTCTTATATAAATAAGCCTTATCCAGTGGTGGGTTGTCAAAAATTTTACTACCCCACCGTGATGTCATGGACGTCATGGGCGGGGCCAACATCATGATATCATGATGTCATGGGTGGAACCAACATCATGACATTATGATATCATGATGTTGTGGGCGGAGCCAAAGAAAAAATATATAAATAAATAAAAAAATTTTAAATAAAATAAATAAAATAAAAATAAACACACACACAAACACCTCAACCAACCCACCCACCCACCCCAAGCAAAAAAAACCCCATTAACTTACCTAGCTAGGCAAGCAGCAGGCAGGCAGGAACTGCAGCAGTGCGGCGGCCAAGTGCTGCTGCGGCAAAGTGCCGCTGTGGCAAAGCGCCACTGCAGCAAACCGCCGCAGCAGCGCAGCAGCACAGCACAGCAAGGAAAGTCCACCGCCGCCGTCTGTTGAAGCGGTTCCTTCCTTTCTGGGCAGCCAAAATGTCTGCCCGGAACTGCGCATGCGTCAAACCTCTATTTGATGCATGTGCAATTCTATTTTTTTACTGTGCATGCATCAAATAGAGATTTGACACATGCCATTTTGGCTGCCCGGAAGTACACTTCTGGAGGGGACCCAGAAAGATGACCAAACTGGATCACCCAGGGGTTTACCACCAACCCTGGCGACCCCTTCCTGATGGGTGCTACCGGTTCAGGCGAACTGGTCCAAACCGGTAACAACCCATCACTGGCCTTATCCCTTCCTGTTAGTGAACTTGTAGGTTTTAGGAAGCTTCTTCTTTTTTTCAATTAACCAGAGTTCATTATTAAACCAATTTCAGTATTAGAGTTAACAGTTCTATAGTTTTGGTAGAAATGCCTTTATCACAAAGCATTGTTTGAAATGCTTTCTTTATTTATTTCACTATAGCTTGGACTAACTACAGTACAGTGGTACCTCGCTTAAAGAGCACAATGAATTCCACGGAATTGCTCTTTTATCAAGTTTGCTCTTTAAGCGAAACACCATTGTAAATGACCAATTGTGACTTCCGGTGGGGGGAATGCAAACCGCGATTCAGTTGTTAAGCAAGTTTTTGGTTGGTTTTAGTTTTTAAACCAGGCGACCATTCAGAGAAAATTCTGCTCTTTAAGCGAGTTAGTCTCAAAGCGAGGCGCTCTTTATGCGAGATTTTACTGTATATCTGATCTAAGTTCAGGCAGAAATTATAACTGGTTCATTTTAAACAGAATCCTTTGGGTTGTCCTAATCACAATTTATATTAGGTGACAATTTCTTGAAATTCTTTACTGACATTAACAGGAGTATTAAGCAAGAGGTTAAACAATTTGTCAAATCAAGGGCCACTTTATTTTCAGAAAGTATCAATGGTGCGAACTAATGCACCTACCATGTATTTCTTCACATACCTGGAGTTAATTACTTTCTAAATAGATGCCTTTGAGATGTGGTGTTGAAGGAGAGTTTTGACAGTATCCTAGACAGCGAGAACAAATTGGTCGATCTTAGAAGAAATCAACCCTGACTGCTCCTTAGAAGGTCAAATAGTAAAGATGAAGCTAAAGTACTTTGGACATCAAATGAGAAGAGAGAATTCACTTGAGAAGGCCTTGATGCTGGGAAAGGTGGAGGGCAAAAGAAGGGGACGTCCAAAGATGAGATGGCTAGATGGTATTGTAAACACAATGGACACAGAGCTGAGAGAGTTGAGGATGATGGTGGAGGACAGAAGTGTCTGGCAGGCAATGGTCCATGAGGTCACAAAGGGTCGGAACCAACTGTGCGACTGAACAACAAAATCCACACATGTGGAAACTTTGGGTCATTTTACTCATGGGTGTGTATATGAATATTCTGTTAGACAGCATTACAGATTTGAACTATGGATCGAGTAAATATGGAATAGCTGAAGTGCCTTCTAAAGCAAGTATTCTCAACCTATGGCCTGTGGGCCAAACCCAACCTCCAATGCCAATTCATCCGGCTCCTGTCACCCTCGCCAATCCCAGAAGTAGGATTAAAACGCATTCTGTGCATATGCAGAATGTTCTGCGCATGTGCGGCACACATTTTACTTCTGCTTCCTGGTGGGAGGAACCACATTACTGTTTTGATCAGCAGTCTAGGAAGCATGGCCAGGCCTTCATCCTTAAAACCTTGAGAAAGCCTATTCTAAAGAAACAGAAAGAGTCTGGAGATAAGTAATTATTACTTTACTTTAAAATACATAAATAACAATATCTACTAATATGCCATTTTATTAACAAGTCAAATAAATACAGGTTGCTCTCACATATCTGCAGTTTCAGTATCCACAGCTTCAATTACCCACAGGCCTAAAAATACTAATTAAAAATCCATGCAATACATAATATATATGTATTTCTATTACTCATAACCAGAGCTAGCCACTAAAGGCCACTGTGTGTAATGTAATATTTAGAAGGAACAGAGGCAGATATTTTGGTAGCTCTCATGTAGAATGACAAAGTCATTTGAAACCTCTTCTTCCCCCCCCCCCACATACTTCTATGACCCAGGTATATGTGTTAAATATAGGGTTGGCTGTTATCCATGGTTTCAGGTACCTACAGGTTGTCTAAGATTATTATTATTATTATTATTATTATTATTATTATTATTATTATTATTATTATTATTATTATTATTATTATTATTATTATTATTATTAATTTATATGCCGCCCCACTCAAAAAGTGCTACTTTGGGTGGCTTACAACATGTCTTCACATAACATACATCTACAAAATGATACAATTTACATAGTATTACAAGCTCAAAAGCAGTACACAATTAAAACAATACAAAGCATCCTCCTAATCCTAGGCTGTAGCAGTCTTTTATCTTTCTCCGGGCAAATGGAACCTGTAGTTAGGCGGTCAGGAGCCTTCTCTACTGCCCAAACAGCCACAGCTAATCCCGGTCCTCTTCCCTCCGGCAGTGATGGGGCCTGAGGGTGAGCAGGTGGGAATGTCCTCCAAGCCATGGGCTGTGGGAGTCTTTTATCTTTCTGCGGGTGGACCCTGGAGTTAGGCGGTCAGGAGCCTTCTCTACCGCCCAAACAGCCACAGCTGATCCCGGTCCTCTTTCCTCCGGCGATGACGGGGCCTGAAGGTGAGCAGCGGGAGCGTATTGTATTGGATGAAGCACCTCCAACAAAGCAAGTGTGAAAGCCTAAAAAACTATGTTCTCTTTTCATACTTATTATTCAATGCAAAATCTGTTAAATCTGACTAGTGCAATAGACAGATGAAAATGTGATATATATATATATATATATATATATATATATATATATATATATATATATATATATATATATATATATATATATATATATATATATATATATATATATGATCAATTATAACTAAAAATCTTCAGTTTTAAATTAAGATTAATTTGTAAGTAATCAATCCCTCAGGCCCAATGACACTGCTGACTCTTACACAGACTCACAGTTTAGCTATATGTCTACACCTCATATGTATATATTCACTAGAATTAACTCAGGTACAATTTTATAAAACCAAAACTGTCTTTAGTCTCTCAAGGAAGTTCCTTCAACCTGATGAAAAGACTGCATAGGACTCCTGGTGGTGTAGTGGTTAAACTGGTGTACCGCAACCAAAAGGTCATGAGTTCGAGCCTAACCAGGGTTCAAGGTTGACTCAGGCTTTCATCCTTCCATGTTGGGAGCAAAATCCTAATTAACTTGTGAACCACCAGAGAGTGCACAAAGCACTATGGGGCAGTATATAAGCGTAATTGTTTTGCTTTGCATACAGTCTAGACCAGTGGGTTCCAATATGAGGTACATGCCCAACATGGGAACTTCAATTCCGAGTAGCCTAAGTCAGTATATTGGCTGATCAGTGCTTTGGGGAATTGACTTAGGCTTCTGGGAATTGAAGTCAAAAAACCAAAGGTTGGGAAACACTGGTCTAGATAGATCCTCTAAATTTTCCCCTAGTTTACAATCTGAGAAAACATGCTATAGTTAACATAATTTCTGCAATTTCATTCTTTGATTAACATTTTTCTATCTAATAAAAAGAAAAGGATAGGGCTAGGCAGGAGAACTCTTTTTTCATAATATTATACTGAAACACAATTGATTTTTCTAGTGTATTTTCCCCAACAATTTTGTATCACCATAACAGTATCAATATTGAGATACTATATTGTTTACAACCTGCAATAGTGAAGCTAGTCAACTTCCATCAGTAGAGGATATTACACTAAACAATGAGACAAATTATTTGAAACATCTACCAAAGTCTTAGCCAAACTCCTTTTCAATTAAATTATGGGGAATAATTTGTTATGAAGAGAATGACTCATTATTGTTTTATCTTAGTGCTTTGCCAGACTTAAAAAAAAAAAAAAAACCCCCTATATGCTTTGTTGCTGCATTGCACAATTTACTTTATTGTGAGACCAGTCAAACAGTATTCTAAAATAACCCCCAAATATGTGAGAGATACAACTTTTACCTTTTCTGATTATCCTAGGTTTACGGAAGGTAAAAATATGACAAATAATCCCACTGTAACTGTGTGGTCATTACAGTGTTGTACGAGTCTGGACAAGTTATTAGGTCAGATGCTAACTTCCTAAGTAGAAAAATGATGTGGTTTCCTTTGTCATTTCTGTAGTAATGGTTGGAGTCAGTACTAATTAAGGGCCTGCGGCAGTGTGGCGCGAGAGAGGTCAGAGACTTCTTTCTGACACCTAAACAGTGCTCAGCTCAAACGAAGTGCCCCTAATCTGAAATGATGTAGTGTAGAGCTGGCCTTTCAGCCGCACTGTATATTTAAAGGAAAATGACAGTTAATGACAGGGGTGTAAAAAAGAACAGATGGAAAGGCTGGGGAAAACATAGCTCTATGGTTTTTTTTAAACCCTACAATTAGCTGTTGTATTTAAAAACAGAGGCTACTAAACATCCACAAGTAGACCTACATCCACTGTTGCATTCCAGGAAGTATGTGGCTGAGGAACCATTTTTGTAACCATTTTTGATGAAGTAAAATTGTGGATAGCTCTTGCTTATCATGCAGTTTAAGAAATATGGTTTCCTACCACACACTCATGGAGAGGTATATAACACCCCACCCAGGGTTTCCTAGGTGTAGAGTGCCCAAAAGTGATTTACCATTTCCTTCTTCTGTGATAGCTCTGGGATCATGGAACCTGCCTAAGGCTGCATAGGTTTGTTCTTCTCTTATAAGACATTGTGAAGAACTTAACAACTGATCAAGTGTTCCTACTCACTGAGCTATCCAGCCAGCTATGCAAATAACACATGCTTGGTCTCCTACCAAAGACCAAACCAGACATACACATGAATTTATCATTAAATGGGTGGATTTGTTGTCTTACACATTGTGTATACCTCAACTGTCTGGCTGGACATCCTGCTACAGTAATGGAATAGATATACAGCCAGAGACTCAACGCCTAGCTTTGAGCAGCAGTAAATAACCTGACTCCCTAAAGGAGCCAATGGCTATGGGGGGATGAACCACTTTAGGTGGGTTGATGCCCCCCCACCTCAGTGGAGGAAATGCCACTGGAAACCATCAGATTGGGCCCAATGGCAAAGTGAGCAGAGGAGGAACCACTGCACTATTCTGATTCCCAACGGTCATGGAGGCAGAAGAGGCCATACCAGATGGACTGGCTGTGAAGGCGCACCTTGTCAATATCCTCAAGGCTGAGGCAGTCCATTGCAGTCACAGTGTTAAATCCTGCATGCCTCATTTCATACGTACCGCAGGAAATGGCTCTGTGATCATAGTGTGTGGGTCACTTCATGACAAACTTAAACAAATTAACTCCAATGACATTTTTCCTGAAAATCATTTTCAGAAAAAAAAATGTATACTCGGATAAGAGTAACAGCCGACGACAATACCTCAACTACTGCACACACACTGGATCAACTCCTTAAAACTTACCAGAACACATGTTTTGGGCTGCAATCCTATTGATACTTTCCTAATAACAAGCCCCATTAAATACTGTGGGACTATTCAATGTGCATTCATAAGACTGTAGTATGCAGTAAAAAAAAATGTAGTTTTCTGTAGTTTTCTATACAGTGTTCCAGATAGCAGTCAGACTGCTACATGCAGTTTCCATGTTGTCCTTAAACCATGTGGATCAGTCTAGATGGAAAGCTAACAATGCCTGATCTACTTGAGGTAAGGTTATACCTCTCAGAAACTGTCATAGCTCAGAAACTGTCCTAAGCTCATCAAAGGCACTCTGGACAACTTAAGGTTTCCCCTGGCAAATACTGATCTAGAAATACAGTACAGTAACACCTCTGATAACGTTAAGACCAGTGATGGGATGTAACAGGTTCTCACCAGTTCTCCAGAACCGGTAGTAACTTTTCCCAGTGTTCCAGAGAACCTGTAGCAGCTTTTGGGGAGAACCACCTTCGGGGCTTACCTTTTCACTGGTTCCCCCACTGCGCATGCATGCCAAGCACTTGGTGTGCATGCACGCCTAGTGCTTGGCACGTATGCACGGCTTCCTTGGCACTGTCCTCCCAAATGGGGAGGAGGAAGAGAAGCTGCTAGCCTGAAGCTCCCTATAGCCTGAAGCTCCCTATTTTTATTATTTTGTATTTTTTTCTTTGGCCCCGCCCATGACATGACATCATGATGTTAGCTCCACCCACACTGTGATGACATCACGGTGGGGTAGTAAAAGTTTGACATCCCACCACTGGTTAAGACTTGGTTCCACAAGTATTAACGTTATCCGATTTTTAGCCTTATCTGATGCATGCATCAGATAACGTTAAAATCCTGTGCAGATGACTCAGATAACGTCAACTCCATAGAGATACATTGTAAACAACACAGACTTCAAGGGAAAGTCAAGGAAACATCCCGGAACCTTAAAGAACTTTAAGAAATAATTGTCTAAAGGGTAAATACATTACAAAAACATGCCAGACCAGCCTGACTTTAGGGCAGCCTGACTTTTTGGGCCATGGGCTGATCATGTGGTTCAGGGAGCCGGTCACTGAGGGCCAGGGGCCAGGTGTGGCCCCCAACACCAATTCATCAGGCCCATGAAGCCCTCGTTGCTCCTGGAAGCGGAAGTAAAATGTGCCTGTACAGGTGCATTTTACTTCCACTTCCAGGAGCGACGAGGGCTTCGTGGGCCAGATGAATTGGCGTCAGGGGCCGCACTCTGCCCCTGGGCCTTAGTTTGGACATCACTGCTTTAGGGGAACAAAACCATAAGCATTTTAAAAAAAAATTTACACTTTATAAAGTGTTTGTTTAAAAGGTAAAAACACAACTCTACGTTGCAAAAACATGACAAACCACCCTGACTTTAGGGGAACAAAACCATACAGCATTTTTAAACTTTTAAAAATTTTATAAAGTGCTGTTTTAAAAGATCTGCTTCCTCTTTGTGCTGGCAGATGTTTTTTTCAATGATACCATGGCACACCAGAAAAACTAGATGAGCAGAAGAAAACAAATTTTAGTTTGCGTACTGTGCTGTAGTGCACTGACCCTCCAAGACCACCAAGACATGGGGGAAGGGACTCTTTCAATATGTCCTGACTCCATTTTAAAAGCTAAGAGGGATAGAAGCAAGCCCCAAATGGATGACAACATTTACCATCATGCAGAGTGGCCATATGGAGCCATGTGCACAGGAATCAATTTAAAAAGCTAACAGCATGGGTGCCCAAACTTTTCAGGCCATGGGCCAGTCACATGGTTCATGGGTGCCCAAACTACGGCTTGTGGGCCAGATCCAGCCCATGACGCCAATTCATCCATCCGCTCCACCTTTGTTGCTCCCAGAAGCGGAAGTAAAACTCACCCGACTTCCACTTCTGGGAGTGACGAGCGTGGTGTGGGCTGGATGAATTGGCATTGGAGGCCAGATCTAGCCCACAGGGAGTAGTTTGGGCACCCATGAATCATGTGATTGGCACATGGCCTATCAAGTTTGGGCACCCCTGCTGTTAGCATGGCTTGTGGGCTGGATATGGCCCATGACACCAATTCAAATGGCCCACACCACCCTCGTCACTCCCAGAAACAGAAGTAAAACTCACCCGACTTCCGCTTCTGGGAGCGACGATTGTGCAGTGGGCCAGATAAATTGGTGTTGTGGGCTGGCCCCAGCCCACGGACCATAGTTTTGGCACCCAAGAATCATGTGACTGGCCAATGGCCTGAAATGGCCTGAAATCAACCATACAGGCTGGTTGATTTGAGGGATAGCCACCCCCCCTGCCCCGGGTTTTATCCGTTACGTTGTTTTAATCTTTTCTTATGAATTCTTTCTTATGAATTCTTGAGGTTTTAAACATTATTATTTTTATTGGATTTGGTCTGTGTTTTTAGCTACGCTGTAAGCTGCCCAGAGTCGGGTTTACCCGATTGGGGCGGGATAGCAAACGTGAATAAATAATAATAATAATAATAATAATAATAATAATAATAATAATAATAATAATAATAATAATAATAATAATAATAATAATAATAATAATAATAATAATAATGTTTGGGCACCCCTGCTGTTAGCATTTAAAATGGATTCCTGTAAACATGGCACCAGATGGCCACCTTGCATGTTGGTAAATGTTGGCATCCATTTTGGGTCCTGCTTCTATCCCTGTTAGCCAGGGGTGCCCAAACTATGGCCTATGGGATGGATCCAGCCAATGACACCAGAAGCGGAAGTAAAACTCACCCAGCTTCTGCTTCTGGGAGTGATGAGGGTGGAAGGGGTCAGATGAATTTGTGTCAGGGCCAGATATGGCCCATAGGAAGTATTTTGGGCACCCATGAACCACATGACTGGCCCGTGGCCTGAAATGTTTGGGCACACCTGCTGTTATCAGGGCTTATGGGCCAGATCTGGTCCATGTTACCAATTCATATGGCAAACACCATCCTTGTCGCTCCCAGAAATGGAAGTAAAACTCACCCGACTTCCGCTTCTGGGAGCGAAGATGGTGGAGTGGGCCGGATAAATTGGTGTTGTGGTCTGGCCCCGGCCCATAATTTTGGCACCCATGAACCACATGACTGGCCCATAGCCTGAAATGTTTGGGCACCCCTGCTGTTAGCATTTAAAATAGATTCCTGTGAACATGGCTCCAGATGGATTCCTGTGAACATGGCTCCAGATGGATTCCTGTGAACATGGCTCCAGATGGATTCCTGTGAACATGGCTCCAGATGGATTCCTGTGAACGTGGCACCAGATGGCCACCTTGCATGTTGGTAAATGTTGGCATCCATTTTGGGTCCTATCATTTTGGGTCCTATCATTTTGGGTCCTGCTACTATCCCTATTAGCCAGGGGTGCCAAAACTATTGCCTATGGGCCGGATCCAGCCAAAGACACCAGAAGTGGAAGTAAAACTCACTCAGCTTCCGCTTCTGGGAGTGACAAGGGTGGATTGGGCCAGATGAATTGATGTCAAGGCCAGATATGGCGCAAAGGCTGTAGTTTTGGCACCCATGAACCACATGACTGGCCCGTGGCCTGAAAAGTTTGGGCACCCCTGCTGTCTCCCAAGGAGGTATGCTGCTGAGGATCAGATGTTGTGATTGTTATTGAGATCTTGCAACCTTGAGAGAAAGAGAGCAAAGCAAACTGGTGAATTACACTCCTTTGAAAAGGAGCAGTTAGATGGTTTGGAAGTACAGTGATACCTCAGATAACGTTTGCATTGGATAAGGCTAAAATCGGATAATGTTGGGGAATTTGAGGCAAACATTTGCATAGGATAACATTAACATAACATCTGATGCAAATGTTTGCTTCAAATTCCCCAACGTTATCTGATTTTAGCCTTATCCGATGCAAACGTTATCCGAGGTATCACTGTACTTCCAAACCATCTAACTGCTCCTTTTCAAAGGAGTGTAATTCCATTCCATTCAGTTCATTTATCTGATTTTCAGATCTGATAATCACCAGTCCCAAGAACTTTCATTTTATAGTAAATCAGCTTCAATTTACCAACCCTCGCACAGGCCACCACAGTATACAAAGTCCAATATGTACACAACACCACCTATGATGACACAGAGAAACAGAGGTGGGTTTCATTAGCATACTGACAGCACCCACTTCCAAAATCCCCATTACTCTTATGTGAACTGCCCAAACAATTCACTGAGCATTATGGGGTGGTATGTAAGTGTCATTGCTATAATTTACACGTGATAAAGTTGTGTGCCACCTGAAATCACTAAGGAATCATTTAATCAGCAGCAATTAGATGCTGATGATGACGTAATCACTGTTGAATAAATTGAGTTGCAAATAGAGTTTCATCCATTATCTTGTACTTTTATAAGAGGTGCTTGATCCAACATGCTTGATCCAGCAGAAACTGTAAAATCATAATACAAAAGACAAAATAATGATTGAGAAATGTATATGGCTACTTACTTCCCTCTTATTATTTTGGTCTAGGATCCCAATTTATACATTATACAAATGGCAGATAAATTGCCTTTGGTAGGGAGATCCTTGGCTACTTTAACTATGTATGAAAAGAGTACAGTGTTTAGATTTTTGATATATTTAGGAATGTAGTAGGACTGCAGCATCTGCAGCAGATAGGTTTCAACACCTACAATAAATGTCTGAAACTGTGGATAGTATTGAACCTTACATTTAGTATAGTCTCTGACTCCCTTTAGTGGTCAGTTCTGGTAACACATCTTAAAAATATGTATGCATTCTGTATTTATTGATTTTTTCCCCTTTTAATACTTTCAGGCTGCAGATAACTAAAACCATGAATACAAACTCTTCAGATATGGCTGTCCTGCTGTATTTTTATTTCAAATTTTAAAAGCCACTGTAAAGTCTGTTAATCTATTTATAATTATCTTGTTTGACAGATCATTATAGCAGCAATCAAAACCTTCAGTTCTGAAACACAAACTAAAAATTTCAACCTTATAATACTTTAAAACAAATGATTGGAAATACTGCAGATAGTTTAGCCATTTTGGCTAGTTGGATTATCCAGAAGGGATAAAAAGGTACATCTCACTAGTGTCTTGTTTGGAATACCTCAGTAAAATTCAAAATATAATATTTAAAATCTAATACTATTACTTACTCAGCCAAGATGGCTGAGGGCCAGCTGAACTGACATTTGTCCAGCCAAAGCTGTGCTGAATCCAAATTCTTCTCAGCCTGAGGATGTCCAGAAGTAGGCATGAGATTTTCTGATTTTTTTCAATATTGCTACAGAGTTCACCAGGAATTCCCCCAATCAGAATTCCGGCAGGGAGAGAGTAGGTGGAGCTTGCTAAGCTCTATGGGAGCTACAAAAGGTTGCAGGAATGGCAGTCTCTCTGCTCATTAGATTCTGTATGTGCTGGTTCTCTGTCTCTCTCTCTAAAAAAAAGGGGGGGGAACCCCTAACATTTCTACAATCCTTGCAAATGCTATGAAGCTTAACAAGTCACACAGGCTGCCATCATCTGTCGTGGCTGCAGAGAAGAATAAGAGGACTGTCAGCAGCAGTCAGAGCATTTGTGGGGTGTGGGAAATTTGAATCTGTAAATGCACCTGAATGCCAATGTTAACCTTCTAATGTTTTAAAAGGAGAAGGACACATTGGGTTGCAACCTATTTTTGCTACTACCAGGCAGCCTACTTATGTCAGCAGGCCTTCTTGGGATTCTAATGCTTTATCTTCTTATTTACTTTTCTTAGTTTTTGAGAGAGGAACTGGTTTTGTTTTTAAAATTGCTATTTTCTCATTTGGGGTGTTTTCCCCATTTGATCTTTTTAAAAAATAATGTTACTTGGTTAATTTACTCTGTAGTTATTATTTTAAACGTGTAAATAAAAACTACTGCCTGCATAGTTTAATTATTTCTTTTTCTCATCTGTTACCTACTGATCATGGTAATTATGATGATGAATGTGATATTTATTAGTGTCTGTGCATTTTGCTTTCTCCTGTAAGGTTTCTGATTTTGGAACAGATTGTCTCTTACCTTGCTGTGCTTTTTTTTTTTTGCATAGTTTCTAAAGCTGCAAGAAAACACAACCAAGAAGCCTGAAATTGACAGTTCCTTTTGTGTAATAATGAAAGAATCATGTGCATGCATGTTCGCACTCAGACAAACAAATTATAATTAAATAGGCATTCCCAAAAGGAACCTGAAATAAAAACTAGGGTTTTTTTAAATTATTGTGCACATCCCTAGGCTAACAGACTGGACCAGTGATAGCCAACCTTGGCGCTCCAGACGTTCTTGAACTTCAATTTCCAGAAGCCCTGATCAGCAGGTATGTTGACTTGGGCTTCTGGGAATTGAAGTCCAAGAATACCTGGAGTGCCAAAGTTGGCCATCACTGGACTACACTGTTAGCAGGTAGTTTTGCGCGCATAAGGACATATGGTTTCTGATTTGCAGAACAAACTCCTCCTATTCATAATGCCCTGAAGGTGGCACGTCTTTGAGTTAGGCACTATTAAGCTGTAACAGTATACAAATGTATTTGGAAGTAAACTTCATTAAACTGAATGTGCTAACTTTTTGATAAACATTCATAGATTTGCACTGTCAATTGTAGAAAGGTTAAGGTTATTTCTTTATTTCCCTTCACTTTGACTCAGAATTATTGTAATTATTTTCACCCAAAATTACAAGGTAATTAAAAAAATAATGCAGCAATTAAAAAGCAGAACATATTAGACAATGGAGAGTTTATGAATATACTGATTCAGCTTAATAGGGCCATGCTGTTAAACACATTTACTTAGGAAATGCCACTTGATGCTGTCGGATTAACTTCCAAATAAACACAGAAAAAAACAGACATTATAAAGTCATATCATAGGCCACATTTTTTCTAGCATTCCACTTATACACAGATGTGCTTGTAGAAATCTATTGTTAATCTCAGTTTTCATTAAATTGAGGATTCCATAACTCCAAAAGAAATTCCTTTAAAAAGAGACATTGAACATTCTGAATTAATATGAAAAGTCAAAGCTTTGTTGATTCAGGCTGCATAGAGAACTATGTAATTTTAAACTGCCTTTTTATAAAACTGCAATCTCATCAGAAACGACTTTTACATTTAAAAAAAGCAATATTGAGGTTTCCCATTTCTGCCAACACATACAAAGATGGAGCATTGTATCATTTTATCCTTGTACCAATTTGTATGTATTCTGTTTCCACAGTCATAGCTTAGTTTAAAAGGAAAACATAAAAGGACACAAAAACAGGAAAGAGACATCTAATTTAAGAAAATTTACATGTTAGCCTATATCAAGGAATATCAATTGTAAGTGTAATACACATGAATAAAAACATGTCTATATCATATGTGTTACATAAACATATAACAATATATAATTATATATTTATATACTTAGGATTAAGTTTCACTATGTTTGATAATTAGGTGTACACACAATTGCAGTGTGCATTTCTGATAAAGATTTAAACAATAAAGTATTTATTTTAAAATCTCGTCATTCTGAATGTGGTGATATACTAACTTTTGTTGTAAGATATATTTCCTTCTCAGTTAACAATAAAGTCTTCCAATGTTGTCTAAGGGACACGTTTGCTATACTGTATTTTGGTTGTAGATATCTAGCTGCCCTACAAATAATTATATGCACATCATTCAAGTGTTTCTACCTGATTGTATGAAGGGAAAAATACAGTAGCCTATACATTAGCACATATGACAAGATGGATCAGGATGTACACATGACTACTTTCCTATAAAGATAAGGCAGGCATTCACCAGTGCAAATTGAGCCAGCAGAATGCCATGTGCCAATCTAAAGCCAGAGAAGGAAATCAGACCAGCAGAAGGGGCTAATCAGAGAAGTATGGGGTGCTTCAGTGTGGCTCAAAGTTAACATAAATAACTGTTGGTTTCTCCACAGCTTCATGAGTCATCTTTAGGCTACACAGGACCCTCCCATCTGCCCTAAAGTGCATGATGAGATTTAGCTGGTCACTTCAGGGCTGGACAGGAATTTTTTTGGCTCACACCTAGATTGGCCTTTGGTGTGGGTTTTTTTTCCCTCCTGTCCCATTATTTGGTTTTTTTGCTGAGATTGGTTTGCTTTAGGTCACCTTGGCCAGTAGTGCGGTCAACAGGGTCTCCTGAGGGCCCAGGGTTAGGCACTGGATTTCTGAACAAACTGTCCCAGGGTTGGGTTTACACCTTGGGATGTGGGCTGCCTCTTCCAGCAATAGAAGGGAGGGGAGTCCAGAGAAGGACTTTGCCCTCCAGGCCCAGGGGAGGAATACACTGTGCAGAAGGACAACCCAGACCACACTGCAATGACTCCTGCTGAAGATCTGCTTGATTGGAACAATTTTTTGGTTCCAGAGTTACATTTTAAATAAAGGTGGCCCTAGTTTTCAACCAACACTGGTGTCTGAGTCTTCTTTGGAGTGGAGGGTCAAAGATAAAATGCTTACTATTATATATGATAGGGACTAGTGTTGTTGGACTGCCATGTTAAAACTGGCAGCATGTCAACATTTTTTACACTTACTTACCACAGGCTGCATCTGGCCCATGGGCCACAGGTTGAGAATCCCTGCCATATAGCATTATTTTCTCCAATCCAAACAACTAATTTTCATTTTTTAAATGCAGACGCAAAGCAATACCTTTAGTGGATCACAAATGAATGAATGAATGAAGAAAATATAGTGTGAACTTTTATGATTCAAGGTCACTTATTCAGGCACGCACCAATTTATTGTATATAGTGTAAGAAAATTATCAAAGAGAGCTCCAAAAGGTCACAACAAAGATCTGTGCCAGGCCCTATTTCTTAGAGTTGAGGGGGGGGATCAGGTTGCACTATGTATTATTGATAAACTTTGATTTGACTAGAATTAGTGCTACTCAGTGGGTAAACTCGAAATAACATACTTAGGAAACAGGCTGGGTCAGTCTGGAGTATGCACACACAAACAATAACATCAATAGCTATGTCTCTCTCCTGCTCCATGTGGTATAAATAATCATATGCCAAACAAGTGGGTGTAGCTCTTAATGGATCATGCAGCATTATTACTAGCCGCCTGAAACCTACCTCGATTGAAAAAGTCACTCCTCTGGAAGTACATTGAGAAGTGCTACCAAATCATGATTTAAATAGGGTAAAGGAGCACCAAAGACATCCACTTCATGGACACCAACCTGCAGCCCGCAGGCTACTTGTGGTCCCTGAACTCTTTCTATCCATCTCTCCAATCCACCTTTTTATTGCTATCGTCTGCAAGGATTTTTTCCCTCCAACTCACACTGTTATTCCCACCTCAAGCTGCACCATCTACAGCTATTTTTCCTGTCCCTTTCTTACAAAAAATACAATAGCAACACTGTTTCCTCTGGTCTCCATGGCTCCTTCTGTCAGCCCCCTATTGGTTTCATATTCTTTTCTAGCATTTTGGCAATTCAGGATGCACTGCTAGCCAGCAGAGCTCCTGTAATATTAATATTTCTAGACTGACCTTTGAATATTTACTTTTGATCTAAATCAATAGGTTAATAATTTGTTACATTTTGATATAATATGTGGTCCTCTTTAAGCATTTGGCACTCTATTAAAACTGCCATTTCCCACAAGGTTGGGGACCACTTCCCTAGAGTAAACAATGGCTATTGAGGAAAAGCTTACTGCACTCCTCACTTTCTATACTAGAAGAAGCTAGGATAAGCCTAAGGAAAACAATAGGAACACATCTTGCCAAGCAGATAAATGCCAAAGAGTGTCTCCCACTAGGACAGGATTCTGGCTGGACCATTTTGAACCATAGTACAAAGATCAAAGTAAAATCAAGTAAAATCGGGCTACTTAGATACAGGAGATTTTTTTCTGCAAATGTGGAGAAATTCAATCAATGTAGCATTTATATGATTACTGTAATGCGCTCTACATGGGGCTGCTCTTGGTGACCATTCAAAGGCTGCAGCTGGTCCAGAATGCGGGAGCCCGGGTAGTGATGGGGTGCGGGCGTTATACTCGTGCCGCACCACTGCTTCGGGAGCTGCACTGGCTACCAGTAGGTCTCCGGGTACAATTCAAGGTGCTGGTTATTACCTTTAAAGCCCTACATGGTAGTGGGCCAGGATACCTAAGAGACTGCGTCACCCCAAGAACATCGGCCCGTCCCACCAGGGCGGACCGGAGAGGCTCTCTTATCATACCATCGGCCAGAGAGGCACGCCTCACTAGCACCAGGAGGAGGGCCTTCTCTGTGTTCGCCCCAGCCCTTTGGAACCTCCTGCCAACTGAGCTGCGCCTACAAACAGAGCTCTTGCCCTTCCGGAAGGGCCTAAAAATCTGGCTGGCAGGGCAAGTGTGGGGATCCAGGAGTGTGGGATCCCATGTAGGGTGGCTGATCTAAGGGACAGCCAGCCTTTCTGTTTTGTTTTAATGTTATTTCTGTGAACTTTTAAAGTTTTAAATTAGTATTAGTATTATTATAGGCTTAACTTTTGATCTTAATTTATCTGTAAGCCGCCCAGAGTCGGGTTTACCTGATTGGGGCGGGATAATAAATATGAGTAAATAAATAAATAAAATAAATAAATTTATATGCATGCAATATATGCCCCACCCAATGTACAAAAGGTTTAGTTAATTGCTGAGATAACACTAATGAAGTAGTCCACTTCTAGTAAACAAAGTCTTACTAACTTAACATTTTAATTTGTTTTGAATTTTACTAATATGTCATATATGCTTATACAGTAATACACCAGATAACGTTATGACTTGGTTCCACAAGTCATGACATTATCCGATTTTTAGCGTTGTCCGATACATGCATCGAACAACGATTAAAAAAAAAGCCCTGACTTCAGGGACAAACCGCTTTAAAGGCAGGCAGGGAAAGCAAGAGACCTCCCTGCCTTTAAAGCCACCACCCCCACCCGCATTGGTCTCTGCGATTGCAGTAGGGTGGGGAAAAGCACCCGCCTTTTCCCCGACCCTACTGCAGTCGCAGAGACTGATTTTTTTCTTCCGTTCCCTCCCTGTATTTAAACTACAGGGAAGGGGGAAATAGAGAGACGTGATTGGTTCTCTAGAGAACCAATCACATCTCTCTCTTTCCCCCTCCCTGTAGTTTACATACAGGGAAGGAAAGAAAGACACAAGCAGTTCTCTCTCTCCCTGTAGTTTAAATGCAGGGAGGAAAAAAGGCACTCACCAACTCCTTAAGTAATTGGTAATGTGTGCCACCTCCCCAGCGCAATTTGCCCCACCCCTCCACCCAGCAGCCCAATGGGAGCGCTCCCTCCCTCTCCCCAGTACAAAGTTTGCTCTGTCCATCTGTGGTGCAGACAGCAGCCTGTTGAGTATGGGCACTCGGTCTCTATAAAGTGCACCATCAATGCCATAGATATATTCCAATGCTGTTGCTGCTTTCTGAAAACACTTTTTTTTTACATTTTGAGGACTGTCAATATTATTTTTTCTTTTAAAAAAGTGATTATTGTTTCAGAATGCAAAAGGGGGGTGGGTAACAAAATTTCATGGCCTATATTTCTTATCTTTCTGAGAAATAATTACAAAGTATTTGGAGTCTTTAGTTCCAAATAACACTCAAACTGTTTGGCTGGTAGTCAAGCGAGTGGTGAAGAAGGCTAGAAAACAGCCAACAGTTGAGACTTTAAAAAGACTTCTGTTCTAATGAATAAAAATAGCTAAACTAAGGGGTGTCAGCAAGGGGCCTATAAATGATATGACATAGGTTAATAAAATACTATCTTTATTACAAGAATTTTTCCTTACTGATATCATTTAGCTTATTAAATGAGTTAACTTTTTTCTTCACTTTCTTTACTCCCTTTCCAAGGCACACATTTTCTTGATTGTCTTGATATTCAAGCCTGATTTTGTGGGTAGATCATTGGTAAAAGAAAATGAGACAGTTCTCTTGTTTTGACAGGCATTTACAGAAGTAACTAGACCTCTGAAACATACAAATTAAAGAGTATTTATATCTGGAATTTAGGCGAATAATGTAGGCAATTACCACATCTATAAGAGAATAATGTTCTATCAATAAAGAGTCTGATATGGTAAGGTTTTCTTGCTCACACTAGTTATTGTTTGCCTTGCAAGTACTGTACTGGAATATAGATTTTATTGATAATGTGAAAAATGATACAATGACCATCAAAATAAGTCAAGGAGTTGAACTGCTAGAATCAGAAGTATAGTATTTCACATTTTGCATTGATTCTGGTTACAAGAGTGATTATAAAATGGCTAGTGCAGATTTTGAAATTTTCACTTTAGCACTCCTAAAAAGATTACATGCTATGTCCTTCAATAAATTTGACTTGGGACATAATCTCTTCTATAAAAATCATGATTTGAAGGCTGTATGTCCTCTGTGCTATATACAGAACCATTGTGTCCACAATACCATCTAGCCATCTCATTTTTGGCTGCTCCCTTCTTCTTTTGCCCTCAACCTTTCCCAGCATCAAGGCTTTCTCAAGTGAGTCTTCTCTTCTCATTTGATGTCCAAAGTACTTTAGATTCATCTTTACTATTTGACCTTCTAAGGAGAAGTCAAGGTTGATTTCTTCTAAGATTGACCTATTTGTTCTCCTTGCTGTCCAGGGGACTCTCAAAACTCTCCTCAAACACCACATCTCAAAGGCATCTATTCTTCTGCACTCAGCTTTCCTAATGGTCCAGCTCTCAAAACTATACATTGCCACAGAGAATACCATTGCTTTGACTATACGAATTTTTGTTTGCAATTTGATGTCACTGCTTTTCACTATGCTCCCCAGGTTTCTCATAGCTTGTCTCCCAAGAATCAGTTGCCTTTTTATTTCATGGCTGCAATCACCATCTGCAGTGAGCTTTGATCCTAAGA